>APFE030022572.1:0-58012 GCA_000404065.3 Pinus taeda
TCAAAAGTCTGGAAATTTAAAACACAATCCGATTTTGTACAAAATGAGTGCAAGTGAGAAAGAAAGAAATGATTATCTGTACAAATAATGTTACAGCACAACTGGGATTGGCTTGGAATATCTTGTTTTTCACAAGAACTGGCCAGAATTATGGGATCCGAACAATTTCAAATTCTGTCTTGAGAATCAGAAGACAAGTTATGATTGTGAACAGGCATGGGGGTTTCTTCATGATATGAATCATAGATCGGGGTATTGTCTTGGATAGTAAAATCAGGCAGATGATCTTTTGCTTTGAAATGAGGATTGAATGATATGATTTCTGAATTAGAATATCTCTTATTATCTGAGTTTTTTTGAGTTACTTGGGATAAATCAATAACATCATCGTTGTCAAAGTAACCATCATAAATGATTTTACAAGTTTCCCTAGATTTCTCTTTTTCGTCATATATTTTCAGACAAGGAAGGTCAAGTGGTTCTTGTTTGAAAATGATCAAAGGATGTTCTATAACTGTCTTTTTATCTTGAAAACCTAATGATGACTCATTTGAATAATCCTCTGTGATTTTTGAGATATCTTTAATATTGAGAGGGGAAAAATTATCATCACTAAAAACATCAGGATAAAGAGAAAAATGTGATTCTGAAACAATGCATTTGAGAATATTATCATGGAAAAATATTTGTTCATCAAATTCATTATAGACATCGAGCTTTAGATCATACCTTTGTGTACTGATACTTTTTGAAAGAGAAATAGTTTGCTGTTATAACCTTGGCATCTGCATTTGTTGACTTGCAACGATATTATCTGACCTTGTATTAAATTCATCTCCTGGTTCCAAGGCAGGCTTTCCTCCAACATTCTCGCTTTTGTCTTCTTGCATTAGAGCATGAATGACTCCTAGGCTTTGGGGACTTTCTTCATTATGGCCGATTTGTATATTCAAATTGGAATTCTTGTTCATATTAGAAGAAAATGAGACAAAACTCGAACTAATTTCTGCTTGGTTAGACATAGGAGGCAGGGAAAGCTCAACATAATCTGAAGATTCTTCATCTATGAGTTCACTTTCAAGATCGTACTTTAGACAATTAAGATGAAATCGCATATTAAAATCCCTAATAGATTCATCTTGTTTCCGTAGATAATCAATTTCATCATATACCTGGTCATAGTCATAACAATCAAATTCAAAAATAAAAGTCTTGACGAATTGGTCCCAGCTGTGAATTGATGCAACTGGGAGGGTTTTGCACCATTTTCTAGCTTCCGCCGTGAATGTAAGAGTAAAAATTCTGCATAAAATTCCTTCATCAATTATTTGAACATCATAACTTGAAACTCTTTGAATAAATTGAAGAGCATGATTAAAAGCAGAAGAATTATTCTTACCATTGAATTTTACCTGAGACAATAGTCTTACCACTTTAGGTGGAGTGTTGGAAGAGGTAGGAACATGGATGCAACTCCAAATGGGAAGTTTGTGAGAAACCATCCTGATTCAAATGTTACAATTGAAAAGCATTCCAACAGACATTATGTTCAGGCCCTCCTTCTAGCGCCAAATATGTTGATGCCCCGAAAATCGGGTCGACAACAAGGGGGATACCCACCAGGTCTGGACCTTGGTTGGCAACTCCTTATCCGTTTGGTATAGCGGGTCCGACTGGGGATAACGGGACCAGTTTCCCGATCTTGGGTGTGTGTGTGTGTGTAGAGTTGAATAATGCTGATCTAAGAGTACTTTTAAAGCTAATCTAATTCAGATTCTTTAAACTAACTCTATGTTATTGTAATCTAGTGAGAAACAACACATCAAATCTATGCTAACCTGGGATGTATATCTTCCATTATGCGATCTAAAGAGATTTCGAACAATAACTGGTAATAAAGATCATTCAACTATCATAAGAATAGAAACCATTTAAGATAAACCACTTTGCATAAGAAGTTAGGCAAAATAGTTGTGAATAGTATATCGCATAATAAGCTATTCATATGTCAGACATAAACAATATGACTTCACCGTACAGAAGTGCCAAATGGTAACCCATACATTCATGTAATAACATATAAACAACTAAAAACTATAAATCACTTAAAGAATATAAGTAGAAATTGCCAAGAGATAAAAGTACCATTTATGACTAATTCTACCCATAAGCTTCAAGCAAAAATGATCTATCTCTACTTGTTCTAACATCTACCAAGAGTACAAAAGTGCAACATCAGTGACAGATATCAAAATGCAAGTAAAAATAAATCTTGATCCATCCATTCATCAAAACCTCCTCTGAGGGTGTAGAAGTGCATGTTCCGAGGACAAGTTTTTGACAAATTTCTGGACCCTTCTCTAAATGCATGAGAAGGGTTAAAATGCTAATTCCTAATTCTAATAATAGCATCTTTACAAAATTTAGGATGCAGTTTTCAAATGACCATCCTTTTTCTAATCTAATTTAAAAGAAAAACAAATTTCTAAAATAAGGCTACTTCTGAACTTGGTCCTTAAAGTTGCAAGTGTTCATCATGGGCTTGAGAAGAGTCGGCTGGCTGACTTCTGCGCTGAGCTGGGCTGCGAAAACAGAATCTATGAGAGCTGGCACTACTTTTTTGGCCGCGTTTATGATGCAGTTCACAGTCATCCATTGACTATGCGGCTTGACCAAGTATGCCCAGTAGCATTCCCAATTTAACCTGTTCAATGCATGGATTGCTTTTCCCTTTTCCTGCGCTTTCTGCTTCCAGTCGTAGTTTATTTTGTAGGTACCCTGGGGTGGTCTCTTCGATTAAGTTGGCCCTGTGTAAATTCTCATTTACACAGTCGATAAGAATGTTTGCTTCCGTGGTCGCTGTCTCCATTGCTTGTTCCGCCTGCCTGATTTGATCGTCCCATTTATTAAAGAGCAATTCTTTATGACTCTCGTTTATTCTGGGTGCACTTGCTCTTTTCCCTTCCTCTTCATCCTACCAAGCTAAGTATTCTGTCACTCGTCTGTCACTCTGATCATAGTCACTTCGCAAGTGCGCCAATTGATTGGTGATTTTATCGCTCAGCTCGCAATAGTGACTCCACTGTGATATCTTATGTCCCAAATCTTCCTGTTGCTGCAGAAGTTGCTCATTTAAGTCAATAGATTCTGAAATAAATTCGGCACGCTTAGGCTCATCTTTATGCATTTCTTGTAAAATTTGCAATTTCTTTCCTTTCTCGTCTAGACTTCTTTGATAGCTTATCTGCATCTGCTGGAAATCTTCCTGCAACTTCTCGAGCTGTTTGGACACTTCAATACTAGCATTGGCTTGTTATAACTGTCGTTGTAGTAGCTGTATTTGATTTTATTGTTCTTTCAACAGTTGCTGAACTTCCGATGCCTTGTCAATAGTTGCAGAAGCATATGCTCCTGCGATCTGAGACAACTTAGTGAGATTTTCTGTTGGGTTATTGTTGGGGTCTTTCCATAAGACGTCCAAATGTTCAGTATCTTGTGACAGTGTATTTTCTAGTTTTCTTTTCTTCCTCTGTCTCCTTACAACTGCTTTATGTTGGGTACTATAGAATACATCCAGTGCGGGAATTTCTTCTAAATTAAGTAGAAGCTCAGAAGGTGGAGCGATAGGACCGTGCTCCATTTCTGTGACACTGCTGACTATGGTCAAAACCACTTCTTGCGCTACCTCTGTATTGTTCATAGGTGTTCTTGGGACTTTCCCTTCAAGACTGATCAGCTTGTTGAAGGTTTCCCATTCTTTGTCTAGTTCTGTTGTGACAAGTGGCGCTTTAATGACGGGAGGGGGGACATCTGTTGGCGGGGAGGCAATAACTTGCTATCGCGACATTGCACTTGACTGAGCTGTATCTTTAGCTGTTTCTTCTCTTTTTCCTTGGTCGCTTCCAGACCCTTTAGAATGTTCAGGCACTCCTTACGCAGTGTTAGATTTAGATTTGGAAGTGCTAGAGTTTCCACTGAGGCTAACGCTTGGAGTTGGTTCTTTGGCAGGCAGTCACAACTTCTCTAGAGGAACACTGGCCAGCTTTCTTTCCCTGTATATCATGAATCTTTGGAGGTCATCTTGAGACAATTTCGACTGACCTTCCCGCAAAATTTCCTGGAGTGAGCTTCTACTCTAAAACAAATCATCAAACAAATCTTTCTTTCCAACGAATACTTTTATTTTGACGTTCGTTGTGAAATCTTGGGCAACATTATTTGGGTCAAATGGCCGAGCTAGGAATTTAAATAATTGTAGACACGTCACATTCTCCACTTCAGTGAAAGTGTGTCCTACATCGAATAATGAGAAGGCCCCACAAGCTATAGGAAACTGAGGCCATATGGCCTTCTTTTTGTCTTTTAGGTCTTTGGTCAGGCCGCCTTCTGAGCAGTTTTGATAGGCAATTTCCCGAGAAAAAAGTTTATCAGGGATATATAGAGGTAGGACATGTGGAGGTACAGTGCTTCCAAACACTCTAATATAGGTGAACCATTCTTCCCCGAACCATCTTGCGATGGGGATGATGTCTATTTGTGCCTCGGGTGAGCACCTCGGAGGGTCTTCATCATACATCATTCTATATAGGGGTAAGATAAGCCCGTGACAAATCTGATAGAAGTGTGGGACGAACTGGGAATCCCATAACATCTTATGATAAACATGGATAGGTAATGGGTCTTGGGTAGTACATTTCCAACCCATAGTGGGGAATTTAGACACATAACAAATAGAATCCATAATATACGCAGACAGATAAAAAGGAGGATAGATCCTTTGAGACAAGGATCTCTTAGACCAGTAATTCATAATAGCCGTGTATAGATAATCAGAAAAGATCTTTTCCTAATCCATAATATCGGCATTTGTGGAAGCATCTATTAGTGGTAGCCATTTAGACGAAAATTTATTGATATCTGGCATCCCAAATAGTCTACAAAGCATGGCCGCAGCAAAACAATATGGAGAGGTGAGGGAACCAGTTCTGTACATACCGTTTTTGTCCTTTTTGTGTGGCTCCTCTTTTCTGGACCACTCTTTGGTGGTCTCTGCTAGGTTTTGGTTCTCTGCCGCAAATTTCTTAATGAATTGTGCATTGTAAGTCGCCTGCGGTTCAGGAAGATGATACATAAGCTTTAAATCTTGCGCGGCGAATGATCCTATGAGCCCATGTCCTTGAACCTTGAATTGTCTGTTGTTCATCTCTGCAATGTCAAGTATTCACTTGATCATATCTGTATATGGTAAAATTTTGGGCCTTGCTGCTATCCAGTGAAGAAATGAACATGCTAGCTCCTCTAAGGATGCCTCGGAAGAGCGTTGTGAGCCCGCGACAGTATCAACCTTCATTACTCTAGGATTTTCTTCTTCCAGTAGCCTGCACATGTTTTCCCATGTCAATATCCCTGCGTCTCTATTGCAGGCAGTGTCTGTATACAAAGGCGCCATCTCCTTCGTCTTTTCCTTCGCCTCAGAGCCTTGAGATTTATTTTTCTTTCCCATTTGCTCCTACGTTTGGCTTTGAATCGTCTTAGCTCTTCGTTCCTGCAGATTACGAGTGAAGTGGAAATGAATGATTAAGAAAGGTGATGGGAAAGTTTTAAATGCAACAGATATATCAAATATGCCACTTTACGTGAAATAATTCTTTACAAAAGCACGCGTCTTCATTTCATTTAATAACTGACAACTAATTCATTTACTATCATTAAAAGCGCATGATCTTGAGTCAGATTATGGTATGTGGTTTTTCTTTGAATGGCGTGCCCGAAGGATTCGTGATTAAGTGATTTATGATTTGCTTACGTAACATCGCAAATCGCAAGATTGCATATTGCACCATCGCAGATTGCACTATCGCAACGATCGCAACATCGCAGGTCGCAGAAGTTTGATGTTTACCAAATCTTGCCAATTCATTTCTGCGATATGCGATCTTGCGATCGGTGTTATCGCAGATCGGTAAATCTTGAAGTTTTTTCCTTATTAGTATTACTTCATTGCGATGCGATGTTATGCTTAACGCGAGGGTCTTGCGCATACTGATATTATAGAGAAATGGAGGCATTTCCTATCTTTTTACAACGTGGTTTTAAAGATATTTCCCTTATCGTAGACTTAGGTTAAAAAATATTCAAAAGACCTTTCTAAGCTTACGATGGTAACCTTATTTTGAAGAAAGGAAAAACTTGTTTTTTCTTAAAAATTTAACTAAGGGTCCCCATTCATTTAGTATTTTGGACAACACTTAAATGAATAAGGGGGGGTGTTGCTGGCCACAACAGCACCATGAAAATAAAGTGCTATGTATCAATAGATTCAAGGTTCAATTCCCCTTGACTTACCTGTGCCTATAGAAGGGGTATATCTAGGCACCTAGGGGTCAGAAAGGTAATGTTAAGAATTGACCTCATGTCACTCAAGTACGAAACTGGCTCAATTAATCATTACTCTAGTGACAAAAATAAACATAAAAAATAAACATAAAATAAAGGCATAACTATTCTCATTTAATCCAAACCTACCTATAACAAATAATAACATTACGTTCATCTAGAATGGAAACATAACCTGAGGTTGAAAGCTAGAATGACAGAGGCCAATCATTAGAGTATGAGTATGAGTCAACATTGATGAAGATTACAAGAATATCCTCCTCAATGTTGGTCTTAGTAGCTTCTTCAAATTGAATTGCTTCCTCATTTCTCTACTGTCTTCCTTCTTCTTCATCATTGTAAGTTAATAATTCTCATCCAAATCTCCACTCTTTCCTTCCAACTTCAAATTGCATTAAGTTGTCATATTTATGGTCTAGATGGTCCAATTTCTTGTCTAATTGGTTCAATTTAGTGAGGATTTATAATAGGAGCCTTTTACTTCTACAATCATGGCAATGAATGTATCCATATGCCAATACATTTCCACAAGCTTCAAGATTTTGGTGTTCTTTTTGCTAGAGTAAATGTGTAAAATCTACAAGAATATCTCCTCATTTACTTTAACATTGGTAATCATGCCTCTCTGTCCCTTGGCCCTGCTTTCAATTCTCTCAACTTCCCACTTTACCTCCTTAGGAAATCCATTTTTCTATGTTGTTGATATTGCATTTCCAACGATTTCCCCCTATTATTTGAGTGAATTTGAGGAGCTACAAAGTTCTCCTACATTTTCTCAATCTTCCTTTGTGAATTCCTTGACAAATATCACATTACTAAAACTATCATTTGCTCACCTTCCTCTTGAAACAATGAGTCTTCTTTGAAAGTCACTAAAAGAAATGATTTTTGTTGAGTCATGAGGATATCTTAGGATGGTAAGATGAATGCCAAATTCAAATGATGAAGAGAAATGATATTGACCATCCCTTTGAACATATAAACATGCATCCTTCAAAGAATGTAACCTTTCCTTCATAGTTCGCTAGGCTTGATTCCTATCATCGGTGTCAAAATTGTTGTCATAAGACATCAAAAAAATCAAATACATTGTGTTGAAATTATGATTACACTTAGAGGGTGGGAGGGGTGAATCACTATAACGTCAAATCTAATCAATTTCAAACAATTTCACAATTAATCATAACTGGAGTTATAACAGTACATCAATAAAATCAAATCATCACATAAATACACATGAACACTAGATATACATGGAAACATTTGCGGGAGAAAACCACAAATATTCTTGTCTTCTTCAATCTTTGATTACATCAATTTACATGGACCAACCTAATGGAAACGCCAACCCCCAACGATAAGCAAGCATTGTAACAACCCAAAGTTAAAGTTCATGTAATAAAGGCTAATAAAAGAGAAATAAGACCAACATCATGGGACACGTATTTCAAGTTGCATGTTGGGAAAAACATTCTAGTGGGTGTCACTTTCGGTTTATTATGGATAAGGAAACTGGCAAAGGAATTGGAAAAGGAAAAGAGACATTTCTTTATGAAAATAGGAGAAAAAGGAGATGAAAGGTCACAGATTTGCATGAGAGGAAAATTTAAGGAAAATAGGGGCCTCAATAATAAAAAGGCTTTTGAGGATTAATTCATAGCCTTTTGTCAGTTTGGCTTTAGAATTATTTTTGGAGAGAGAAGAACATCAAGAGGAGAAATCAAGCAATCATACAAAGGAAGGCAAAGGAAGGACAACGAAAGAAAAGGACAAGCAAGGAAGTTTGGATCAAGTAGCTTCGGCTGGAGGACTTTGCAAGTAACAAGTTGCATGTGTGATTTCCTAGTTGAAGTGCGAATGCATGGCACATGTATTTGTTCATTTGGTTCATTTATTTTCATTGGCATCGATTTTTCCTAGTTTGCATTGTGATTTCAACCTTGCCTTTCCATTTCCTAGATAGTCATGGTGTGATGGGATTATTTTATGGTTAAGCTTTGGATTTCCAGAAGGTTTTTGAACCGGGTGAGGTGGTCTTAGGAAAATTCCCAAGGGTTGGGGGCGGATGTGGTTTAATCTATGGGAATCTCTCAACAAGTGAGTGGAGATAGGAAAATTCCTTAAGGTATTGGTGAAGAAACTCTGAGGCATCCAAACTTGTTTTGGGCTTGGTGATCTCTTGATCAGTTTTGGTTGGATCACAGTAGCTTGAGGGTGGAGGTGGTTTAATCTCCGGGAATCCCTAATTGTTTATGTCTATAGATAACACATTCATGCTTGTAATATGGCACGAGGGTGATTAGTTGAAAGAAATATTTGGTTCAGCCCAATCTATGGTCGGGTGGTATGTGGAAGTCCCTGACTTGGTTGGCTTTTGCACAAGTTAATAACAACTATTTTTCCTATTGTAATCTATGAGCACTTGTACTTGATATTATTATGATTTGATGGGTGTTATGTCATGGTGAATAATTTGGTTATATGTTGGTTATAAGCATGGGTCTGTAATGTGCTCTAGCTATGACTTCATTCAGGATTTCTTAAGTATATGATGGTCAATGAATGCAAGGGATAACAAGTGTTATTGCATCTATTATGAGAAGGAATTAGACCTTCTTGGTGATTCTCAGATAAGTTTCAGACTCCTATGATCAGATATGCATTCATGGTCTGTAACTCACATGTTCATTATATGTTTGACTAAATGATTGTCATTATTAGGCCTGGTTAGGTCAAGTTTGATCAGGCGCTCAATATTTAGCTCAAAAATAAAAGTTCTCAGAATGGATCAAAACCTAAATGATCGTGTTCGTCTCGGAAAAATGATCCAAATGCAACTCATTTCACTAAAAACCAAATTCGTATGAGGAAGTTATTGAGTTTTCTCTGCTTTGCCAAACATGAGAAATTAAAAAAAAAATGCACAGTCAGTAGTATGGACTATTGATGTGGCAGGTGACTGTGCAAGGTAAAATTTTGGTCAACATCCAATCAGATCTCACCAAGTGTCAAGTTTTGGTTGGTTGTTATAGGTGATGATGTGGAAAATTATGATTGGTTAGAACAAGACCAATGAGGAGGGGACAAGTGGCAAGACCGAAGGCCACCACATGTCCCTCCCCAAAGGTCAGGTTATGGCAGTGCAAAATTTTTATGGAGGCGTTGGGGTTTAACCCCACAACCTCCTCTCCACAGAACAAAGCACTTAACCATCTTCGCTATCGCATGTTACTTAACCTTTATAGCATTCCACACATAGTTAAGATTTAATATGGCTAGTGTTGGCAGTTAGGAGGGTCGGCCCACGAGCTAGACCTCCCCATGTGAGCACAACAACCCACAACAAACATTTAACAAAAGGTTAATGTTAATTCCTACAAAATGTGCAACACAACAATTGCTAACATTTAATGTAATGCATGTGACCGCCTCCACAAAAACCGCTAGTGTTAAGGCTAACGATTAGCCCTTAACTGCGCACTTAATGCGCTAATCTGCGGTTTAATATTAATTAAAATCCACTTAATATTAATTAAACTCCACTTAATATTAATTAAACTCAAGATTAAATTGGCAGCATGTTTAACAGTACCACCAAATTTGGATGTTTCTCCAGATTTAGCAGGCTTAACTGGAGTTCCTCCAATTTTGGAGGAGGTTGTCTAGGGAAAAACAGTTTGGGTCATAACTGGAGCTTCTTTCGACCAAATTGAGCTCAGAAAAAGGTGTTCCTAGCTAGTTTCGACATTTTGAACTCATTGGACCAGGTCTCAGGAGTAGTAGATCTTTGTAAACAACATTTTTTTCCACATTGAGCTAATACAGAGGCCCAAGCCATGGAAGCTGGACTAAGGAGATGTAGCTTAGGAGGGGTGAACTACTTCATCAAAACATTGTGTTAAGAGTTCTTGTTGATGGTTTTATATACTTCTTATTGTTGTTGTTCAACACTTTTCTTTTATGTTATTTTTCTCATGAATTTCACAGTAAAACTTGATAAAATTTACCTGTTTCCAATCACAAACAACCTAAGGAAACCTATGCATAGGAAGCAATGGACAAGAATTTGTTTATAAATCTATAATTGAAACTAGCACAAAAAAATTAAAATTCAATAATAGATCAGGTTGGTATCAGAGAAAAGATTTATTTTCTTGATTGCTTGAGTTTTGTGCAAGTAGGGTTTTAATGGTTGCAAAATTGTGATGCTTACAAGGTTAAAGTTGAAGAGAGGAGAAGGGAACTTGTTGGTTGCAACTCCTAAGGTAATGCCCAGAAGAAGGAGAGCCACAAGGCCATAATCTCCACCCAAAGTTCCAATTCCATTTGCACTTGAAACACCTCAAGTTTTGCCTTCAATTGAGATTGAAGAGGTACAAGCAGTACTAAAAACTGAGCTTGAATCCATAACCATCATGTCAGGAGCAAGAGAGGTTGAAGGTATTTCAGAAGAGTCATTCAATAAATATTTCTATGACTTGAATGACATGGTTAGAGTCATATATGAAGAGAGAAACACTAGAATGGCCTTAGAGTTCTAAGCCTCCACATGGAGAAGGGAGCTCAAGAGATAAAAAAGATGATAAGAAGGATTCAAAGGGTAGTGGAGGAAAGCCTCCTCCATCTCCACCATATTCATCTTCCTCATCATCTTCATAATCCTCAACATCTCAAACAAAATCATCTTCCACTTCCACCACCAGAACTATCCATACTCATTCCCAAACACCAAAAGGAAAAACCCCCTTACTCAAATTGGACATTAAGTTTGAACTTCCTATGTACAATGGTGAGGTGAATGTAGAAAAGTTAGACAATTGGATTCGGCAATTGGAGGTATACTACAGAATGTAGAACCTTCAAGAAGGTGACATAAAGATCCAATTGGCTTCATTGAGGATAGAAGGGGTAACATTAGTCTCGTGGGAAGCAAAGACTCAAGAGGAAATGTGAATTAATGGTAAGATATCCATTTCTTGGGTTGAATTTGTTTATGCAATTAAAAGACAATTTTATGATTTAGCCTATATGCAAAAGGCCATTATGATTTGGCAGAATTTTAGGCAGCTTAAAGGCCAAACAACCCAAGACTATACCCAAGATTTTAGAAAGAGGGCTTTGTTGTTAGGAGTAAATTTGAATTCCCAAGATACACTGTTGAAATATATTTGGGGTTTACGTTCCTATTTGAAACATACTATCCTTATGTTCAGCCCAAGAAATTTGGATGAGGTATGTGTGCAAGCCACACACCTTGAAGATAGGGGAAAGAAAATTCAGGAAGAGGGTAGTGAGAAGAAGCCATTTAATGGTAAGGAGAAAGAGAAGGGAGAAAAATGGAAGGGAAAGAAGAACACAAGTGTGAAGAAAGAAGGGGAGAAAACCATTAGCCAACATTGTTCCAAATTTGGGCATGATGAAGCCCATTGTTGGAATTACATCCCAAACTAAGGCCTAAGAAACAAAACAATAAGGGAAAACAAAAGATGACCACTACCACACAACATGACCTTGGATCAGATTTTGGTGATGAGACCAAGATTTTAGCCACGGTCACAAAAGGAAAATAAGTTGTTGCAATCACTAGTTCCTCACATAGTCAAAACAACACTCCAAATGAAGAATCAAGAATAGAGTTGTTTCATGTAAGTGTAATTTCAAATTATACAAAGATTGATGCATTATTTGATAATGGGTCACAATCAAACTTAATTTTAGAAGACTTGGTCAAAAATATTAACCTTGAAATTGTAACTCATCATAAGCCATATCCATTGGGTTGGATAGTCAGTAATGAAAATTTATAGGTTACAAGGAAGTGTTTATTCAAGTTCGCCATTACTAAAAAGTTCATTGATGAAGTTGAGTTAGATGTAGTACCACTTGACATCTCAAGAATAATTTTGGGTAGTCCTTATTTGTATGATAGGAAAGCAGTAGTTTATCACCATGAGAACAAACACTTATTGCTTAAGAATGGGGTGGAGTACATTATGAGAGCCCATCGCAAAAAGATGAACATTTCTTTTGTTAATGCAGGGCAGATGAAGAGACTAGTAAATGCAAGTAAAAATTTTGTGCTTCTCATGATCAAGAGAAAGAATGATATTGATTATAAATCTTTTGAAGGTTGTGATGACAAATTGAAATATAATTTGTTTGATGTGGTAAGCAAGCACAACGAGATGTTTTAGGAACCAAGGGGTTACCTCCCAAGAGGGGAATTCAGCATGAGATACAACTGCAACAAGATGTTCCACTTCCAAACGTTGGCATGTATCACATGTTGATTATGGAGAGCGTGGAAATCAAGAAGAAAATTCGAGAATTGTTGAACAAAGGTATAATATGCCCATCTACTTCACCATGTGATTCACCCATTGTATTGGTGCCAAAGAAGGATGAGACTTGGTGCATGTGTGTGGATTTCCGTGCACTGAACAAAATCACAGTAAAGAATCGTTATCCACTCCCAAGAATTGATTATTTTCTTGATCAGTTGAGGTATGAAAAGTATTTCACTAAGTTAGACTTACGAAGTGGTTATCATCAAGTTAGAGTAGCTAAAGAGGACATTTGTAAAACCGCATGTAAAACTAAACAATGATTGTTTGAGTGGCTTGTTATGCCTTTCGGTCTTAGAAATGCTCCAACTACTTTCATGAGAGTTAGGAATGATGTATTGAGACCATTTCTACATGAATTTGTCATTTTTTACATAGATGATATTCTCATATTCAACAAATCTAGATATGAACATGTCATGCATGTAAACAAAGTACTTGATGTCTTGAGAAAAGAATCGTTGTTTTTAAAGATGTCAAAGTGTGAATTTGGCAAGACTTATTTAGTGTATTTGGGACACATTGTTGGAGGAGGTGAGCTGAAGATCGACCCCTCTAAGGTTGAGGTCATTTTGAATTGGCCCAAGCCCAATATAGTTACAGAGGTAAGAAACTTTTTAGGGGTAGCACAATATTGGAGGAAATTTATTGCTAATTTTTCTTCCATTGCAGCACCATTACATGCATTGACTAGTGTCAAGAAAGTCTTCCATTGGGGAGATGTACAACAGAAAGCATTTGATTCTTTGACAAAAAACATTAGTTCAGCACCGGTATTGGCTCTTCCAGATCTTAGACAACCATTTGAGATTCAAACAGATGCTAGTGATTACGCCATGGGAGAAGTTCTTATGCAGCATGGTAAGCCCATTTCATTTCATTCTAAATTTTTTAATGGAGCTGTGACTAACTATGCCACTTATGATAAAAAAAAATTATGCATTGGTACAAAGTGTCAAAAAATGGAAACACTACTTGATGGGAAAGGAGACCATTATCCATACCGACCATTGCAGTACTTAGAGTCACAGTCAAAGTTGCAGCAGTCACAACATTTTAGATTGATGGGTTCTCTACAACATTTTCATTTAGTTATCAAGTACAAAAAGGGAATCTACAATAAGGTAGATGATATGCTTTCAAGGCCTATTCTAAATTCATATATTATACTCAAGCATAATTATGTTTTGCATGAAAGTTACATTGAGCAATATGAATATGATAATGACTTTCGGGATGTGTATGCAAGCTTGAGTCAAGGAAACCAAATTGAAGAGTGGGATTACCATGTACATAAAAATTTGTTGTATCACTTGGGCAAGTTGTGTATTCTATAGGGAGAAAGAAACAATATCATAAGGGAGGCGCACACTTCATTTATTATTGGAAACTTTGGTGTAGGCAAGACAATAGTGAATCTCCAAAGGTATTGTTATTGGCCATGCATGTTTGATAATGTATCTCGTTTAATTAGAGGATGTTCTTTGTGTGAAACAAGTAAGCCTACCAATAGTAAAATAGGATTGTACACTCCACTTCCGGTACCTTCACATCCATAGGAGAGTATCTCAATGGATTTTGTAGGAGGTCTTCCATTGTCAAGTAAAGGTCATGATTACTTGTATGTAGTTGTAGACAGGTTCAACAAAATGTAATCTAACAACATGTAAAAATCAAATTACAGCGGAACAAACAACTCATCTTTTCTTCCAAAACATTTGGGTTCATTTTGGTCTTCCTACTTCCATTGTAAGTGATCAAGATTCTTGATTTGTTGGGATTTTTTTGTCAAATTTGTGGGATGTGATGGACACAAAGTTGAAGAAGAGTATAGCCTTTCATCCACAAACAGATGGACAAGCCGAGGTGGTCAATGGAACAATCATTAATCTTCTTAGAGGATATTGTAGCAAACATCCCAAGTTGTGGGATGAACAGTTGCATTACATACAACATGCATACAACATGGCAAAGCATTCTTCCACAAATACATCACCATTTGAGGCATGTTTTGGGTACTTTCCAAGATCACTATTGGACTTCATCTTTGAGAATATGTCTCCGTCGATGGTCACGATGACATTGATAAGGCGAGGAAGTTCATAGAGAAAATTTAGTTGATACATCACACAGTGCAGGAATAGCTGGAAAAGAGTCAAAGCAACTACAAGGCAAAGCATGACAAACACCATGTTGATCACAAATTTCAAGTTGGAGACGAAGTTTGGTTATATATTAGCAAAGAGAGACTTCAAGGGGAAGGTAAAAAGCTTAAGCCAATCCATTATGGTCCTTTTAAAATTCTAGAAAATATTGATAAGAATGAATTTAAGCTTGATTTACCTCCTTATATGCAAATATACTCTATTGTTAATGTTGATAATTTGAGATTGTTTGAGCCTCTTTTGATTGATGATCAAGAAGAGCATGTTCAGTTGCCACCAATAGATGATTTCTCGCCATAATATCTTGATGAAATTCAGTAGGATCTCATACTTGACAGAAGAACTAGAACTTCAAAGAGAGGGGATGTCGAATACCTTAGAGTGGGACTCAAGGGACAAAATCCTTCTAAAGCCAAATGGTTGCAGATCGAGAAGGTGAGGGAGTTGCGCCCTCACCTGCTAAACAATTGATAGTATATTTTGGGGTCCAAAAGGCTTCTAATGGGGAGGAATGATCAAGCGCTCAATATTTAGCTTCTCAGAATGGCTCGAAACCTGAAGGACTACGTCTGTCTCGGTAAAACGATCCTAATGAAACTCGTTTCACTGAAAACCAAGTTCGTATGAGGAAGTTATTGAGTTTTTTCTGCTTTGCCTAATAGGAGAAATTAAAAAAAAAAATGCACAATTAGCAGTACGGAATGTTGACATGGCAGGTGACTGTGCAAGGTAAAAGTTTGGTCAACATCCAATTAGAGCTCCCCAAGTGTCAGATTTTGGTTGGTTTTTAGAGGTGGTGACATGGCATATTATGATTGGTTTAGAACATGATCAATGAGGAGGGGCAAGTGGCAAGCCTAGAGGCCGCCACGTGTCCGTCCCCAAAGGTTGAGTTATGGCAGTGAAATTTTTGTGGAGGTGTCGGGGTTCGACCCCGTGACCTCCTCTCCACATACCAAAGCACTTAACCATCTATGTTATCGCATGTTACTTAACCTTTATAGCATTCCACACATAGTTATGGTTTAATATGGTTAGAGTTGGTGGTTAGGAGGGCCAACCCTCCCCATGTGAACACATCAACCCACAATAAATGGTTTACCTTAATTCCGATAGACAAGTGACATAACAATCACTAACATTTAATGTAATGCATGTGACCACCTCCACAAAGACTGCCAGTGTTAAGGCTCATGATTAGCCCTTAACTGCGCACTTAATGCACTAATCTGCAATTTAATATTAATTAAACTCCACTTAATATTAATTAAAATCGAGATTAAATTGGTGACATGTTTAGAGGTACCACCAAATTTAGAGGTTTCTCTAGATTTAGTGGGATTAATTGGAGTTCCTCCAATTTTGTAGGAGGTTTTCTAGGGAAAAACAGTTTGGGTCATAAGTGGAGCATTTTTCAACCAAATTGAGCTCAGAAAAAGGTGTTCCTAGCTAATTTAGACATTATGAACTCATTGGAATAGGTTTCATGAGTAGTAGAGATTTATAAACAACATTTTTTCCTTATTGAGATAATACAAAGGCCCAAGCCATGTAAGATGGACCAAGGAGATATAGCCCAGGAGGGGTGAACTCCTTCATCAAAACACTGTGTTAGGTGTTCATGTTGATGATTTGTTGTACTTATTATTGTTTTTATTCATCACTTGTCTTTTTTCTATTTTTCTCATGAATGTCACATTAAAAAATAAAATTTACCTGTTTCCAATCACAAACAACCTAAGGAAAACTATGCACAGGAAGTGATGTATAAGCATTTGTTTATAAATCTGTAATTGAAATTAGCACAACAAAACTAACATTCAATAATAGATCAAATTTCTTGTTAAGGTTTTGTATGTTTAGCATCGTCTTTATGTCATTTATCATTATAAGAGGTATTAAGAAGTTCTGGGTAAAGGTCTGGAGGGTCACCTGTAATTGTGGCTTAGATCTCGGGCCTGAAGACACTGAACTAAGCAATTTAGGTCACAACCACATGGAGTGTGGTTGGAGGCCTTCAACTACATGAAAGCAACATCAAGGGTGCAGTTGGGAGTGTAGGTCACTGAAACAAAGTTTCAGCTGAGGGATTTATCACGTGGGGTGTTTCTTCAGCTCCTGGATGATTTGTAGTCCCTATAGGATGTCAGTTTGTGGTTAGAAAATCTCAATTGTAGTCCCCACTTCCTTAACTAGAGTTAGGCAGTCGTGTCATGTCATAGTGGCACTGAGTTTCACATTTACTCGAAGGGCTTGTAAAAGAGGGTAAATGTGGGAGGGGTGTTACAAGGTGATATAATAGCATGGTTCAAATAATTGGACTAGATGGGATAGATGCATGTTGTTATGCATGCATTATCATAGTTATGGTTATGCATGCATTATGGTGATCATTATGTAGTTTGTGTTATCATGATGTTGATGGAATGTTATGATGTTGATATGTTGGATGAGATGAAGCAGGAGTAGCAGATTATAAAATCGAGGTTGCAACATTGGACCTCGAGTGAGGCTATCTGTGTAGCTAGGTTGTGTTGGGGGTGCGCACATCCCGTAAGCAAGAAAAAGTTTGAAAATTTCGTAAGCGAATAGGAAAGTCAAAGTTTTTTAATGCTTGAAAAGGTCACTTGAGTTTATTTGGGTTACATATTAAGTATTTTTACGAACTCACATGGGGACTTTTTAATAGTATTACTTTAAAAGTGTTTGAAAGACTTTATTAAACTTTGAAAGCAATAGAGTTTAGTTTAATAAATTTTTATTTCATATAAAGACTTTTTATAATCAAGTTTTTTTTTTTTAGGAAATTTTCATTGGAGTGTTTTATAAAGGTGATAAAAATATTTTATAAATAAACAAATATAAGGATTTTTTTGAAAAGAAGATTTGCAAAGATTATAAAAGGAGAAATTTAGGGTTTGATAAGAGAATGTTTTTTTAAGAAAGATGACTTTCTCAAATTTCCAGCCCTAGTTCTGATTAGGAGCTCAAAATTTGCCAAAAATTCAAAGTGTCATAATCTTGATAATCTTAGCTTCCAATTCAAGGTCTTGTCATTCTAAATCCAACAATGTGAACAAGACTCAAATCCGAGCTCGTATGCAGAAGTTAGAGAAAGTCAAAGTTGAGGGTTGACTTGATGACATGGCAAGATTGGATGACATGGAAAATCCCTTCAACGAATGAGAAGGCGCTAAGTGGCAGGCCACCCTTGGCCCCCGCATATCACATATTGAAGAAAAAGACAGGTCAATGTTAAAGAATCGGCCCTCGGTGCAGAGCAGGTTGCGATGCGATGTGATAGTAATCACATGTCGCATAATGTTAAGAATCGAGCCCTCTAGCACAATCAGGGTTGTGATGCGATATATCAAAATCGCATATCGCACCTGGTACCCGCTGATAGATATGTGACATCGCCGATAGCACTGATTGCAATTTGCGATGGGGGAACTTTCGGCCCTGATATTTTTATACACTGTATTTTAGAACCCCAATGGGTCCACTGTTATCGCAGTGTATGGACTTTGATATCTGCCGCGGGAAAGTGTTGATTGTGATAGGACTGTCAGATGCGATGTTTTATGCATTGAGATTTATAATCTAGTGGGTCTATGTTATCACAAAATGCAATTTGGGTTGATACGCCGAAGTTTTAAGCGCCGATTTCGATTGCGATGGGGTTCCCAGATGCGATATGTTATATATTGTATTTATTAATCTCGATGGGTCCGCAAAGAGTTTGATGTAAGGGTCTGTACGCCAACGGACTTTGTTGATTGCGATATCTGACAGGGCTACAAAATCATAGCCTTAATTTCCAGACCAACCACTTTTCATGTGGCCACTTAGCCCTTAACTGTAAGATAGGTGGGAATGATGACAAAATTGTTGATTTCGGTGGAATTGACAGTTTTATCTACGGATATTGAATTTAACTGACAATAAGCCAGATTTGGAGGAGAAAATTGTGGAAAGATTGACATAAGTCATAACTAAGGCAATTTTCGACCAGATGGGTTGCAAAAAGAGTATCCATTTTTGGTCATTCTGAACTCATTGGAATAGGTTTCAAGAGCTAAGGAGCACTTCTGGATAGGCTTTTGAAACCTATGGGTTCCCTGGTCAACCAGAGTATTGATTCAGTTTATGGAGGAGTTCCAAGATGGAGAAGACCTTGCAAGGGTCTTCTAGCCTCCATATGTTTTTTGTAGCAGCCATTATAACAGTGTTGTAGATTTATTTCTTCTTTGCTCTATATATGTATGGAGAAAGAGAATTGTTTAAGTACTTCAAGTGGATGGTAGCACTTTTTACGTTCTTGGAAGTTGGAATATGGGGTCTTGGTGTAAGATGTCTGTGTTTTTTGAAGATTTACATGTTTAAATGTAGGTTGACATTTGTATGGAGTGAGAAATTTTGTAGGAAGTGGTTTCTTTGAAGGAGAAGCTAGCCATTCCATTTCAAAAATTTATGTACTCTTCTTTCCTTGATATTGAGCATAACAAGAAGGGGTCATGCCTTCAAAGATGATCCAAAGAGATGTAGCCCAGGAGGGGTGAACTCCTTGATCAATGGATAAAATTATTGTTTGATGCATGCTTCCATTCAGTGTTTTGGTCTCATGTTTTAAGTTTTATTCATGAAACTAACTTAAGTAAAAACACATAAAATTCATCCTTTTACTTGCTATTTTGGAGTCAAACCTCAAGCACATTTTTATATTCCGATGAGGGGAATTAACACAAAATTACTAATATGTCCCAATTTAGATCGAGTTCCCACTATTTACACGCAAGGATTATGATTTGTGGGCCATTAATATGGAGACCACCTTGAAGGCTCATGATTTTTGGGATCATGTCCAGTTTGGGTTTTCAAAACCTAAGGATGAAGTAAAAGAAATATCTCTCACTAATTTAGAGAGTGGACTATGGAAGAAAGACAAAAATAATAATGCACAAGTGTTGCAGCTTATCCAGTAGGGAGTGGATCAAGCAGTGTTCCAGAATATTATGATCACGTATTCAACAATGACAACATGGAAGATCTTGGCAAGAAGCTATAAAGGTATGGCCAAAGTCAATATGGCGCTTTTATGGTTTAATATTGTTGCAGAAGAAACAAATGGTTAGAGGATTACCTCCCATCAAAGAACCTGCTAGTACTTGTGAGTGTTGCATCTTGGGAAAGCAACACAATGAAAATTTTCCAAAGAGAGTCGCATACATAGTAAGGCCCAACCTCATGAGCTAGTGCATATAGACCTTTGTTGACCTATGAGGACAAATTGATTGAGGCAGAAGTTTGAAAGTTTTGCAAAGTTCAAAGAATTCAAAGCCTTAGTAGAGAACCAAATTTTTTAGGTCAGTTTAAGGTTTTTAGGTAAGATCGTGGTGGAGAATATGATTCAACGACATTCCATGATTACTATAAATAACACGAAATCATAAGAAAATTTACAATTAGGTACACACTGTAGTAGAATGGTGTAGCAGAGAGAAAGAACAAGACAATTATGATAATGGAAAGGAGCATGTTCAAAGGAAGAAACTTGTCTAATGAGTATTGGGTAGAAGAAATTGCATGTGTTGTTTATGTGATAAACAGATCTCCTACAAAGAGTGTGATGAACAAAGTACCAGAAGAAGCATGGTAAGGTATGTCTTGTAGTGTATCTCATCTCAGAGTGTTTGGATGTGTAGCTTATGCACATGTTCCTAAGGAACTAAGAGGAAAATTGGATGATACAAGTGAAAATGCATATTTATTGGTTATATTGAGCAATCAAAAGCTTACAAATTGTTAACCTTATCACCAAGAAGACCATAATTAGTAGAGATGTTGTGTTCAAAGAACAAGAGTTGTGGAATGGTAGTATAGACAAAACAGTTGATGCACAAGTGCCACTGATGGAAGAAAATGATGTAGCAAAAAAGGAACACTAAGAATCACATGTGAAGACACCAAATAGATACACACCAACAAGGGCTCCAAGATTTTTTGAATAACATGGATATTCAAGCAGTTCAACAGACCAAAATTCTCCTAACAATCAATCAAGTGATGAATGAGGCAATGGTAAGAGAAATATGAGAAGTCTGAAAGATGTTTATGATGATTTGGATGTTGGTTAAAATTTTGCATTGTTGTATTTTCAAACTTCTTTGTTTGAAGAAGCAATCAAAGATGAAAATTGGGTGTAAACCATGGATGAAGAAATTGAAGCTATTGAAAATAATGATACATGGGATTTGGTTGATTTTCCAAGAGACAAAAATATCATTGGTGTAAAATGGGTATACAAGACAAAGTTGAATGAGAAAGGTGAAATTGACAGATTTAAAGCAAGAATTGTAGTAAAAGGATTCTCGCAGCAACCATAAACAAATTTTGGAGAAATGTTTGCTCCGGTAGCTAGATTGGATACTGTAAGAGCAGTTATAGCCACAACAGCTTAGAATAAGTGGAAAGTATATCCAATGGATGTGAAATCAGCTTTCTTGAATGGAATTCTAGAAGAAGAAATTTATGTGCAGTAGCCTGGAGGTTATGAAGTTCGAGGGAAGAAGATAAAGTTATAGTTTGAAAAAAGTGCTCTATGGTATCAAGCAAGCACCTGGAGCTTGGTATAACAAAATTGACATCTACGTGATCAAAAATTGATTTTATAGAAGCAACATTGAGCCTACCTTGTATACAAAAGTTTGCTTATATGTTGATGACATGATTTATACAAGTGATTTTGAATTGGATGAATTTAAAGTAGCCATGGTGAAAGAATTTGAGATGACAAATATTGGACTCATGAAATATTTTCTTGGCATAAAAGTTGAGAAATGTGAGAAAGGAATTTTTATTTGTCAAAATGAATATGCAAGAGATTTGCTAAAAAGATTCTGGATGGAAAATTGCAATCTTGTCCCTACACCAGTTGCAATAGGTACAATGTTAAGAAAGGATGATGAAGGATCATGTGTCAATCCAACTATATTCAAAAGATTGGTTGGCAGCCTCATGTATCTCACATCTATAAGATCATATATAATGTAACGAGTGAGTTTGATTTCCATATTTATGGAGACTCCAAAAGACACACATTGGAGAGCAGGAAAAAGAATTATGAGATACATAACAGGGAATAGAGATTATGGAATAATGTATGCAAACACAAAAAAGAAGGATTTGATTGAATATACAAATAGTGGTTTTGCAGGTAGTTTGGATTATAGGAATAACACTTTTGGTTGTGTGTTCCATCTTGGTTCAGGTGTGATTTCATGGGCATCTAAGAAGCAGCCTATTGTGACACTTTCATTAGCAGATGCAAAATATGTATTAGCAACATCAACGACATGCCAAGCAGTATGGTTAAGAAGAGTATTTAACGGACTCAAGCAGAAACAACAAGGAGCAAGATAAATATATTGTGACAACACCTCATCAATTGCACTATCTAAGAATAGTGTGTTTCTGAAAAGAGCAAGAATATTGATACTAGATATCACTTTATTAGAGAGCTTGTGAGCAATGGAGAAGTCCACTTGAAGCCTTGTAAATATAATGATGAATTGGCTGATATATTTACTGTCATTAGAAAAAGATGTGTTTGAGTTTTATAGAAGAAACTTGGGTGTTGTAAGCCTAGCTGAGACATAGACTAGCAAGCATGTTTGCATTGTCATGATTCATGTCTTAGTTTAATGGTCGTAATTAAGGGCGAGTGTTAAAATAGATAATTAATCCTGCATGAAGAAGCTGGCTAAATTTAGAGAGTCAAGTTGGGTCAAGTCGAGTTAAGTCGTATTTTGAGTAAAGTTGAATTTAGTGTGTAGTTGCATGTCAAGTTATTTTAGGGAAGTCGCTAGATGAAAAAAGTTTAAATACCCCTCACCGGGTTCATTGTAATAATCGAGTTTGTGTGATCAATAGAAGAGTTGCAACTCGTGTTATTGTGTGTGAATTATTTGTGTTATTTTGTGCCTATCCTCCTATGCCTTTCCAACAGATCGTAATAAAAATAGAGACTATGGAAATTATGCACATAAAGTTGTAGTGAGGCAAATTCAACACGGATAACAAATGACCTTAGTGAATAGGTTAAACAACTATAATTAAATAGGAAAAATTCTAATGCTATATTATATTATTTCTATTTTATTATCTATAAAGAAAAATTTGCCTCTAAGAAGTTCTATTGCTTTTTCTCCGGTCTAATATTGATATTCCAAAGGAGACATTGGGCATATTGATACGTCAAAACCTTATAAACACATATGCCATATATTGGATACGTCAGTATGGAATTAACATAAATCAGTTAATTACTTATATTTTCTTTGAATCTAGTTAATTAATCTTATTGCGAATAAGACAATATACTGTTATATGCATCTGAATGCATAAATTCCTTTGGAAATCCTTATTATTGTTGCCGCAAGGCAGGATATAACATGTTCAAGACAACCTTGAGTACGAAATATTTTTTCCTTTGACCAAAAATTAAGTCAAAATATATAAAGTTAACATTATTAAATAATTTATTTTTTTTAATATTTTTAACCTTATTTATTTACATTTTAATTGGTTTATCTTGTTTCCTTCTTATTGTGTAACCATATCAATATTGCGCCACCGCTAGGAAACAAATAAATCCTATGCTATTAGGTATTTAAGACTCCTAATTTGGTCAACCTGAAATACATCTCTGCATTCGCATGGGCATGAGCATGAGCATGGCAAGTGATATTTAATGTGATTTTCAGCATTGGTGTGACATCCATTTAAATGGT
The DNA here is from genome assembly GCA_000404065.3 of Pinus taeda. NCBI lineage: Eukaryota > Viridiplantae > Streptophyta > Pinopsida > Pinales > Pinaceae > Pinus > Pinus taeda. Next base: position 23,698 of record APFE030022572.1, read on the forward strand.
AATACATACATGGCATAGCATGTATGAGAGATGGTCGGCTTCTTTGCCGAACTTTCCAATCACTGCCAAAACAATCCTTGATACCGTCCACATCGCCATACACCGTCAGCACGGACCAATGCAATTAAAGCATTAAAGTATGGATCAACGAATATTGGTAATTTAAATATTGAATTTTCAAAATGTCGTGCATAGCTACATGAACACTAGAGAGAGGAAGGATTTTTGTCAAACATAGTGCCACTCTTTCAATGGCTCGGCTGTTTAGTCTAAAATGAACTCAGAATTCTGCAGGAAGGATATATTGAGTGCTTTGCGTAGCGCTAGCAATGTTGAATTATATTGATGGGTTCAGGGATCGATCTCGCTGCCGTGGAGATCATGATGAAAAACGCTCTATGGAATCATCTTCAGCTTTAGCTTAGACGTTCCCTAAGCGACAGCTTTGAAGAATTCTTTGCTCTGCTACAACGGATCGAGGCCACCAAGAGACATTGTTGGATGAGAGATTATAACCCCACTTTTGCAATGATGTATTTAATTGAGATATTCCTATTTCGTTTGTATCTGTTGTTTATTGTAAGCTTATAATTTTAGATTAGTTTTCTATTCTCCTAAATTCTGTTAAGAAGTTCGATCTGTTTGTGGGAGGTGTATGTGGATAGATTTAACATAAGAGAAAGCAACATGTCTCTATTGTTCGAGCTCGATTTAAATTGTGAGATACAATAAAAAAGAATCATATGGACATATATTTTTGGCTGTATATTAACCAGAAGTAAACCTGTTTTATTTCCTGGAATTTTAGATTTTCTTTTGCATGAAACTTTTTCTTTTGCAAAATGTATTGCTTTCATGTGCATGTAATCAGTATCATATTCATCAAAGTTTGAGAAAATAATCAACTTTTTTTTTAACATATATAATGTAAGATATTTAATGAATGGTAAAGGTATGGATTTTAACAATAAAATTGTGAAGTTGTTTCAATTTAAAATATGTTATGATGATAGTCATCATATGTGTTATGAGTATTGAACGACAGGATTCTCAGTAGACACACAGACTAAAAGGGTCTCAGATTTCGTATAAAATCCATCCTGAGTTATTCAAAACCATATTATACCTCCCAAATTTATATAATTTGTATGCCAAATAGCTTGCAAAATTCAAATTTTAATTTGAAATTCTATTTTTGTGCTTTTTGTTTATTTATTTTCTCACTAAAATCTCTTTTAGCAAATCTAAGTTTAATTTTAATATTTTTCTAATTAAAAAATTGTGTTTTGTTTGGCGTTAAAAGTTAAAAGGTTTATTAATAAGCTTATAGATAAATGGAAGTTGATTTTGCACCCTTAAAACCATCTCATTGGTTACACATAAAACTATTTCTTTTGTTATGAAAAGGTGTATTCTTATTTTTTAAATATGTTAATATTTGAGTTTTAAAATGTTATTATTTTTATATAATTAAAAAACTAATTATTAATTAACCATCATTTTTTATTCTTTTATTTTAATAGAATTTTTTAAAGTATATTATTATATTGCATTTTAACAATCTTATTTTTAAATTTAATATATTTACATAGTTTAAGATACATTAGAAAAATGCAAAAAATTAATTCAAGAATTAACTAAGAACGCACTGCGGAGGAAGAGGCGAACAAGCTAGGTCACGCTGCTGTTGAGCACCGACCAGTTCTTGCAGCCTTCGACCCTCTGTCATGGCCCCTCCGGATGCAACCCCGAAGGCGATTGCTGCCCAACAGGCCTTCTCCATCCTAGTTAAATCCTTACCACCTTAGCACCCTCGCCCAACAATATCTAAGTTTGTTAAGAAGCTAGATGTTCTGCAAGAGGTGATTCTTCCTCCTACTTTCCCTCGTATGGCAGCACTTTCTCTAGCAGAACAAGGCCTCATTGGACAATTCGATAGTCTCTAGTCCTCTCCAAAGACAGTGCAAAGGTGGGTCGAACGAAACTAGTGTGATAAAATACAAGGCAAAATTTCCATCCGCTTCTGTGGGAAAGGGTATTTCACCTTCCACTTTGAATCAAGAAAAGACAAGGATCTAATCTTTAGAAATGGACCATATTTCATGGACGCCAGAGGCCTATATCTCAACAAATTGACTCTGGATTTTGACCCTGAATTGGATGTCCCTAGTGCAGTCCCGGTCTGGATTCGACTCCCACACCTCCCTCTCCACTGTTGGGGAGATGAATTGGTTCGAACCATTGGGAATGCTGTTGGTAGATTTATTGATTGATGTGAGCCAAAAGATAACATGCAAGCCCGCACCCACATATGTGTTGAAGTTGATCTCAGCAAAGGCCTCCCTGAGGCCATCAAACTCAAAGTGGATGACTAGACGCACATCCAACAGTTGGACTGCGAGCAGATCCCATTTAAATGCAAGGTATGTCACGAATATGGCCATTTTGCCAATCGTTGCTCTAAGTTAGTTGATGATGAAAATGCTTCACAAGATGATCAATGGGAAACAGTCAAAAAAAAGAAGACTGTTACCAACCCCAAGGCAAACCCTGAAGTTGTCGCTCCCAAGGCTAACACAGTCTTCCCCTCCACCTCATATCTAAATCCTCTTCTCTTTATCTCTTCCACCCCGCCCGCCCATCCGCTCCCTCCCCCTACTTCATCCAACCCTTTCTCTACCATTTCCCCCTTGAAGATAACCCCCTTCCTTGTCCCAAGACAATGCTATTGATCCCACCCCCCTGCTAATCTTCTCCTCCTTTTCCCACGATCCTCTCTTCTCTAGATCTACCAGGAGTTCTTCTAAAGAGCACGGTGTAACTCTGGATACACAAAAAAAACAAGGGCCAGGAAGGAAGTCTACTAAGCAACAGAGAGATGAAAATGCTCAAAAGGATATTGCCATGGGTACGCAGAACCCCATAGAGACCTACATTTTGGGGCAAAACAGTAAAGAAGCAGTGCATAAGGAACAAGGAGGGCGAGCAAATCTCCGTACCCCTCACACTTAATGATGAAAGTTCTATCCTGGAATAGCAAGGGACTAGGGCACCCCTCCAAAATTGTTGCCCTAAAAGATCTAATAATACACAAGAAACCAGAAATCCTATTGCTACAAGAAACAAAACAAGGACACCAGGAAATGAAAGAAATCATTGGTCAGCTCAAGCAGTATAATGGATTCATAAGCGAATCAAGGGGCGCCTCCAGGGGAATTGCAACCCTTTGGAACCAAAGCATTTGGAAACACATAACAGATACAATCAGCTAGTACTGGATTAAAGTCACTCTAGAGAGATTAATAGATAATAAAAGGATTGTTATCTACAACATCTATGCACCAATACACTATAAAGACAAAGAGTAGTGTTGAACTTCCCTTAAAGCAGACATAGATGAAGAAGGAAACAATAATATTATTCTTGGTGGAGACCTTAATCTCATACTCCACTCCAATGAGAAAAGAGGAGGCTTTTTTTCTCATGACCCTTGCAGAACACAGTTGGAGATCATCATGCAAAATCATGATCTAGTTTAAGTTGTACCAAAAAATCACAGATATACTTGGAATAATCGCAAGTTGGGCAAGGGGAATATCATGGAGAGGCTAGACAGGATTTTGGTGAATGTCATGCTCCTCTCATCTTTCTCCACCGCTTATGCTGTTTTTCTCCCCTATTCAATGTCTGATCATTACCCCACAACTCATGTTCTCGAAGCCCACTATCCCTTACGGACCATACCTTTTAAATATGGTCCACTATGGAGTAGCATTCCTAATGTTGAGGAGATTGTCAAAAACACATGGAGTCAGCACATAGAAGGGTCGTTAGGATACATATGGTAAAACAAGTTAAAAAGGACCAAAAGCGCCTTGAAGGAATGGGCAAAAAACTACTATACAGAACTTGAGAAGGACAAAATTGAAATAAAAAACAAATTGGAGAAAGTTCATAGCATAACAGAGGAACGAGGGCTTTCACATGAATACAAAGCACTCGAAGGCGATTTCTACTTCCATATATATCGTGCCAATAGAGCGGAGGAGAAAAAATGGAGAATAAAATCAAGGAAACTATGGTTGCAAGGAGGTGACAAAAATTCTTCTTTCTTCCATAAAGAGGCCACTGTCAGGAAAATAAGGAACAATTTTACCTCCATCATTGATGCTGAAGGCAATCTCCAAACCACTCAAGGTGCTATTAAAAAGGTAGCCTCATATCATTATAGTGCCCCCTTAACTGAAACGAAAGAGGTTGAAGATTACTCAGATCTACTGCAACACGTCCCCACTGAGATCAGTGGGGAAATCAATGAAAACCTGATCAAGGAGATTGAAGAAGAAGAAATAAGAAGAGCTATCTGGACGCTTCAACTAGACAAAGCTCCTGGCCTAGATGGTTTCCCCATCTGCTTCTACTGAGCTTATTGGGGAATAATAAAAAAAACCTTGTTAAGATGATAAAATGGACTCAATGCAAGGGAAAAATTGGAGGTTTCACTAATGAGGGAGGCTTCTTGGCCAATAGACAAATTTCTGACTCCATTCTCCTTGTCCAAGAAGCTATACACTCCAACCAATCTAGAAAAGAAAAAGGTTTCATTCTAAAACTGGACTTAGCTAATGCCTTCGACAGAGTTAGACACTCATACCTCTTTGTTGTTCTAAAGAAAATGGGATTTGTTGCGCCCTTCCTTGACCTAGTCAAAGCTTTCATTTCAGGTCCTTGGATCTCTCCTCTCATTAATGGCAGACCAGGGCCTTCGTTTCAATCCTCTTGAGGGCTAAGACAAGGTTGTCCCCTTTCTCCTTACCTATTCATCTTGATGGCTGAGTCCTTCATTAAGGCCTTGGACTATAATCGGCAATCTGTCTTATCACATGTATCAAATTTGGGAATGGAGTCAAAAACATAAATCACTCCCAATTTGCTGACGACACACTGTCAATGGGAGGAGACTCCAATATCATAGCTCGTCGTTTCAAAAACCTCTTAGACAAGTACATGAGCTACTCAGGAGGTATGGTCAACCATCTCAAGAGCTGCATCTATGGTTGGAACACTTCTGCTCAAGTTCTTCATAATATCGCTAGCACATTTGAGGTCCCTTGCAATTTAGATTGGGGGCATTTCACTTATCTGGGCATGCTAGTGAGTGTTGGTCCTTTGAAAGCTGAAGTATGGGATACTATCATAGATAAAATGAAAAGGAAAGTGCAACAATGGGGCTCGTCTTGGCTTAATCCAACAGGCCGCCTAGTTCTTCTAAAAACAAGTCTTTCTTCTTTGCCCTTATATCAATTCACGCTTCTGCAAGCTCCTACCAATTTTCATCACAAAATGGAAGCCATCCTCCATCATTTTCTTTGGCATGGGGGGGAAAATGAAAAGAAGAAGTACAACCTTATAAATTGGAAACAGGTCTTTCAAGCCTAGGAATGTGGAGGTTTAGGAATCAGATCACCTAAGCTCTTAAATCTGGCGTTTGGTGGCAAGATTGTTTGGAGACTTATTAGTGACCAATCTACTTGGTGGAAAAATGTGCTGGAAGCCAAATATTTTAAATCTCCAAGGCAGTGCCTCTTGGATTATGATATCCCTAACAAAGCTTGCTCTAAAATTTGGAGGTTGTGCAAGAAAGCAATCCCCTTTCTTGCCCAAAACATTTCCAAAGTTCCCAAGGGAGGAAACAATATCAGAATCAGAGCAGACAGAATAATGGGTTAGCAGCCCAAACCTAGAACTGGTCAGATTCTATCCTTCTTTGACAACATAGGGCTTCATTATTTGGACCAGATATCTCAGTGGGACACTCAATCACAGATTTGGACAGGATGGATCTTTCTTGACATACCCATTGATCTCGGAGCAAGTTTTTCTAATCTCCAAACCCATGTCCATATCATTGCCCCAATAGAAAAAGAAGTAATGATGGCTTCCATTGGGATCCTTTAGGCTCTAATTACACAGTCAAAGCTACCTACTAGCATATCTATAACAATGAATATCACATGCCCATTTGGGCGCATTGGAAAACTGCCTAGAAATCAAAGACCATTCCAAAAATAATTTTTTTTTATTTGGGTCCTCCTAAAAGGGAAAGTTCTCACATCTGATAATTTGCAAAAACAAGGCATAATTGGTCCATCCCATTGCCCAAATTGCAAAGCAGCTAAATAAACCATCCAACACCATTTGATTGATTTCCCCTTTGCTACTGCCTATTGGAAAGAAATCTTTCTAAACATCCATCTCCCCAGGAGCTCCCATAACTCCATTGCTGAAGTTTTGCATCTTTGGAAGAGGAACTATTTGTGGCAACAAAAGAAGAACAATATTGCTAAAAGAGTTTGGGATGCTCTTCCCTACTCTCTTCTATGGAACATATGGTTGGCAAGAGACCGTATGGTCTTCAAAGATAAAGAAACCAACATTAGAAAATTATGTAGCAAGGCAAGGAGCCTAACTTTGAAAGCTATCTCAGTCAAAAGTCAAAAGAAAATTGACATCGCTGATCTCAGTGTTGAAGAAAGGAATTTCATAGGGTACTTGTTGGATAAAAGTAACATTGGCCAAAGCGGGAGTGACATTAGCAGCCAGCGCAACAACTCCAATCACAGTTGGAAAATAAGAATGAAAGATGAGGAGTTTTCCATCTGTCTCAAAAACTGTAACACTCACTATCTCTTCTTCGATGGGGCCTCCAAATCTAATCCAGGAATGGCAGGGGCTGGTGGAATCATTTGCAATGCCAATGGAGATATCAAAATTGCTTATGAATGGGGATTAGGCCCCCTCTCCAATAACAGGGCTGAAGCTCTTGCACTATACCAAGGGCTTATTTAGCTTCGAAAACTTGGCATAAGCACTACAATGATCCTTGGAGACTCGACCATTATCATTAGTCTAATGGTTTATAATCAGAGAGCCTCCAATGTGCTCCTGCAACAAACTATTAATCGTTGTCAAGCTCTGACCCAGAAAATGAAAGAATTCTATTTCTTCCATGTTATTCGCTCCCTCAACAAGGAGGTCAATACTCGTGCAAATAGAGCCTGCTCCAAATCCATAGGAAATCTCCTATGCAACACCATCAAATCATAAAATTACCTGCCATGATCAGAAGCAAATCAATACTCAGACCGACCGCAGAATTTTTCAATAACATTGGATACCATTTTCACTGTTGCTCGCAACGTCTCCAAGTGGCATCTGATCCTTGTTGCAGCAAAAATATTCATTGAAATCTATAATGATGATGAATCTACCACCGTATCTCTGAAATTGAACTGTCAATCCCACTTCTGTCCCATCACCCAAGGTGCTCTGATTCTCTCATCCCTTTCCCATGATTTATCTCTCAATATACCCATCACCCCCTCTCCACTCTTCCTTATCCCCTTGTCGGAGCCTGCCTACATATTCACACTCTTATTAACTCAGAATCACAACTCTTCCTTTCCTTGGTTGCGTTTGCTCCATCCCTCATTTATTCCCGACCGATCCTATATTGTTCTGAGTCTTCGTTCTCCTTCCCTCAGGTTCATTTATGTTAAACCTCCACCAATATTTTTCTCCCTAGGCTCTTTGGAACAACAATCTTGCAACACTCTGCCTTTGCTACGCACGAAGAATTCAGTTTGGCCATACGCAATGGCGAGAAGCGAGGACTACTTACACTGTGCTGATCTGTAGGCAGAATTGGAGAAATTCTGAGCTTACCAGAAGATTTTGGACACCAAAATCGACACCCATGCCCAGATCACTAAGGAGAATCATGAGGCTGACCTCAATCTCTTTCTTCATAGAGTTTCTTCTCTTCTAGAGCAGTTCAATGACCTTTCAAATAGACGCAGTCATGTCCAAGAGTCCATTGACATCCTGAAGTTCATCATGGAGAAAGGTAACGCTCCTAGCACCAACTCATCAAATTTAAGGAACGAAGGTGTTGAAGGCAATCCTGAAGAATCTACAGGCCACCAAATCAGTCATATAAACATTGATTAAGCATGACTTGCAAATTCTATTTCCTACTACTTCAGTTTATTAGAATCTATACTAGTTCAGGTTTTCCAAAAGTCAAGAATGACAGAAGCAAAGGGGAATTTTTCCCTCCCATAATATTTCCTTAATTTGCTTCCCAAGCGTAATGCCTTGTAACAATGGAGCTTAGCCTCCCCAATCTTTTTTTGGAATATAAACAACCGATTATGTAAAAAAATACAAAAAATTAAAGTGTCTGATATAAGCAAAACTAATTCCGAGACCTTAAATTTATTTTTTGAGATTGATTTCAAAACCTTAAATAGTATGCAATTGAAAAAATAATTTATCTTTTAAATATTTCGATTTAATTAGTAAATTTCTATTAGTATTAATATCTATCAATTTATTATTTATAGTTATCCTTAATAGTTATTAGAAGTTTATTAATTATAAATTCAAATTTAATAATTATAAATCTTATAGTAATTTAAATTTTAAAAGTAATAATCATTATGTTTTAATAGTTTATTAAATATTGTTATTTATTGGACTTAATAATTTTTTTCTTTTAGTAATAAATTAATATTTAATAATATCTTATTAGTTAATTAATACTTAATAGTTTATTGTTTATAATTAATTTTTAACAGAGTATATTGTTTTCTTAATTAAATCTAATTATGAATAATAGATAATATTTTTAATAAATTCACCTCATCCCACTTCTTAAAAAGGATGCATATTCTATAATCTCTCTTTGCTCTTGATTCATTGTTTTTAAAGGATGTATAAAACTGTGATTGCATTAAAGATAATTAACTAATTAATTATATTTACCATATTTTTTTTACATATATTGTTTTTATATATAATTTTAATATAGATATTATTAAATAAATATTGTTTTAATAACCTATATTAATCAATTTAATTAGTAATGCATAAATTTATATTTTAAAAAACGACTATTAAAAATCTTATGAATAACATTATACCCTATGAATATGAACTCTTAGATTAATAAATTGAAAGGATTGATATTATAAACCCAAGGAAATAATAAACCCAAGGGATTTATTTTCAAAACCCAAGGGAATAATATTAGACCCAAGGGAAGATATCTTATAATTAAATATCTTTCTTGGCATATAGACAGATTTCTATCCCTAACACTTATACATTTGGGAGATGACAAAATGCAATAGTTAAATGATGCAAAGGTACTAATTTAATTTTTTTTTTTAATTAACTAATCTTAGTGATGATAATAACTTTGTAGGGGCTACAGGGAGATCAAAACTCAACCTAGCCTTACCCAGTGTTTTTGTTTTATCTCAAATATATGAAGAATAACAAAAATGATTACACAAAGGAGACTCACATGAACACAAATGATCCTAGAAATTGAAGCCATAAACCTTTAATTATCTTTGAGATTTCCAAAACACCATAATGTCCTTGGTTCTCTCAAAGTTTCAACCCTTCTTACTTCAAATTACAATGTATAATATAGAGTGTAATTCAAAAATATCTATTGTTTTTCAACCTTTTACATAAAATATGTTTTATCGAAAATAATTTGGATACTTCTAATTAATACAACCCAAAATAGAAATTTTGGCACTCTTTTGCTGGAATTTGTACATTATTTTGTTGGAAATACTGAGAGACTGGTGAATTTGATTGCCTCCATTGCCAACTTGTGATGAAGAACTACTATTGTTGTAGTCATTCCTAATTGGTGAATCTAGAAATAGTGAGAGATGGGTGAATTTGATTGCCTTCATTGCTAACTTTTGATGAAGAACTACTATTGTTGCAGTCATTCCTAATTGGTGAATATGGACGTAGTGTGAATAAAATAGGTGGTTGATTCAACTCTTCTTTGTATTCTTACTCTTCGAGTCTTGATCTTAATGCATATTTCTCTCGAGTTGACTTTGTGGTGGGGTGCACCGGAAGATGGTAGGTGGGTCGCTCTTCATCGCTAGAATTCAAATTTCAAAAAATATTGAATGCCATTAATACAATATTAATGTTAGTAGTAAACACATCAAATGCAATTGGTTTGTTGAATACCAAACAATTCTTACCACCATTGATCTAGGATTGCAGTTGGAATATGCCATGTTCTAAATGGCAAGGTGAAGAGGCTATCCATTTTCATCTACCAACCACTTGTGATATGCTACTCCTGATAAGAACTTCCAATGCTTTTAAAATGGAGGAATATTTTCTACATTTGCTCGATTCTAATCAAGATACTCTAAATTTGGATACATTTTTATTCAAATTGACATGGAATGATAAAAAAACTCAATTAGATAATCGAAACATCAATAAATTCTAAATTTACGAGATATGGAAAGGAAGAACTCCGTGAAGGATTTTGATCAATAATATGGAATGACTTGAAATTTGAAGAATTTGTCATTTGATATTATTGAGATTTTCTCCTTGCATTTGAAATAATATTTTGTCCTCTGGAACACGTTCTTAGTTAATTCTTGAATTAATTTTTTGTATTTTTTTAATGTATCTTAAATTATGTAAATATATTAAATTTAAAAATAAGATTGTTAAAATGCAATATAATAATATACTTTAAAAATTTTGTTGTTGAGTAGATAAATATATATTTTGTCCTCGTTCTTTGTAATTCTTGAATTTCATTTTTTGTATTTTTAAATGTACCTTAAATATGTAAATATATAAATTAATAAAATTGTTAAAAATGAAAATATAAATGATATACTTTAAAAAATTTCTATTACAATAAAAAATTTCTATACAAATAAAGAATAAAATTATGTTAATTAATAATTTTTTTAATTATATAAAAATAATAACATTTTAAAACTCAAAAATTAACATATTTAAAAATAAGAATACACGTTTTCATAACAAAATAAATAGTTTTATTTGTAACCAATGAGATAGTTTCAACGGTGCAAAATCAACTTCCATTTATCTATAAGCTTATTAATAAATCTTTTAACTTTTAACGCCAAACAAAACACATTTTTTTAATTAGAAAAATATGAAAATTAAAATTAGATTTTGCTAAAAGATATTTTAGTGCGAAAATAAATAAATAAGATGTACAGAAATAGAATTTCAAATTAAAATTCGATAAATTTGGGAGGTATAATATGGTTTTGAATAACTTGCGATGGATTTTATATGAAATTTGAGACCCTTTTAGTCTACGTGTCTGCTGAGAATCCTGTCATTCAATACTCATAACACATATGATGACTATCATCATAACATATATTAAATTGAAACAACTTTACAATTTTAATGTCAAAATCCATACCTTTACCATTCATTAAATATCTTACATTATATATGTTAAAAAAAGTTGTTTATTTTCTCAAACTTTGATGAATATGATACTGATTACATGCACATGAAAGCAATACATTTTGCGAAAGCAAAAGTTTCATGCAAAAGAAAATCTAAAATTCCAGGAAATAAAACAGGTTTACTTCTGGTTAATATACAACCAAAAATATATGTCCATATGATTCTTTTTTATTGTATCTCACAATTTAAATTGAGCTCTAACAACAGAGAAATGTTGCTTTCTCTTATGTTAAATCTGTCCCCATAAACCTCCCACAAACATACCGAACTTATTAACAGAATTTAGGAGAATAAAAAACTAATCTAAAATTATAAGCTTACAATAAACAACAGATACAAATGAAATAGGAATATCTCAATTAAATACATCATTGCAAAAGTGGGGTTATAATCTCTCGTCCAGCAGTGACTCTAGATGGCCTCAATCCGTTGCAACAGTGCAAAGAATTCTTCAAAGCTGCCACTTAGGGAACGCCTAAGCTAAAGTTGAAGATGATTCCATAAAGTGTTTTTCATCATGATCTCCACGGTCACGAGATCGATCCCTGAACCCATTAATATAATTCAACACTGCTAGCACTATGCAAAACGCTCAATATATCCTTCTTGCAGAATTCTGAGTTCATTTCAGACTAAACAACCAAGAATTCTGAGTTCATTTCAGACTAAACAACCAAGCCATTGAAAGAGGGGCACTATGTTTGACAAAAATCCTGCCTCTCTCTATGTTAATGTAGCTATGCACGACATTTTGAAAATTCAAAATTTAAATTAACAATAGTTGTTGATCCATACTTTAATGCTTTAATTGTGTTGGTTTGCGTTGACGGTGTATGGCGACATGGACGGTATCGGGGATTGTTTTGGCGGTGATCGGAAAGTTCAGCAAAGAAGCTGACCATCTCGCATACATGCTATGCCATGTATGTATTACCATTTAAATGGATGTCACGTCAATGCTGAAAATCACATTAAATATCGTTTGCCATGCTCATGCCCATGCGAATGCAGAGATGTATTTCAGGTTGACCAAATGTACTATGAGGAGTCTTAAATTCCCAAGAGCATAGGATTTATTTGTTGCTCCACCCTTACCTCTAGTACTGATCCCAGTATGAACTGCGCCACCTCTACGTCTATAGCCCACTTTGCATTGCTATTTTGAATAATCATTTGGCAGGTTAACAAACAACGACACCTCTAAGTTTACAAGTAGTCATAACGTTATGTGTGTAGATTCTTCCACAAGCGTGAAGTTAACATGGGGATTTTATTTATGGGACTTTTTTTAATCTTCATGGATCTAAATAATATAAAAATTCAATTTAAAATTTAAGATAATTATTAGCAAATATATATATAATATATATATAATATATATATATATATAATATATATAGATAACTATTTACAAATAGATTTTTTAATGGCAAAGATAATGTAATCATGAATTATTTTATTATTTAATTGTATTTTGTTTTATTAATATAGAAGTGTGTGTTTTTATTGTTTTTATTCTAGTTTAACTATATTTAAACTAAGCTAAAGTAGTCTGTGTTCACATATGGAAATTAGGTCATACTTTTCAAAGTTCAATAATCAAATTAAGTGGCAAGAAATGGTGTTTTTTATTTTTATTTTTTTTTGTTATATGTCAGTGAAGAATTTTTTTATAATAAATGACTTTCAAATACTCTAGGACCCATTAGATGAGCATGTGATTTAACTTCCAATTATGAATGGAAATTATATCCAATTAACTTCCAATTATGGATGCAGCGCCTGCTACTTTAGATTTGTTTTAATTACCTAATTTTTATATTTGTGTTAATATTTATTTTATATAAATTCACTATTTATTTGTTAGAAAAAAAATAATTGAAATAAAAATAAATAAGCATTTGGGTGACATATGGCTTTGGATACAATCCACATGCTCCACTGCCTTGAATCCATTGCTTTAGAATTATCTTGCAAAGGTTGTAATATGTTCAACTCTTGTCCTCTCTCGTATTGCAGTGTCGTCGATATATATATCAAAAGAGAAGTAGTGATCCATCTCAAACAATATACACAACAACTAGGTCTATATAGAGATATTCAACCATTTGGGTGGATGCTTGCGATGGAGGCTTCCTATGGAGGAGTTGTTGGGTGATCAATTGCATTTTCTTCTGTCGGATCAATAGGGTAACCTGGAGTCATGACATTTTGCTTAAAAACACTTCATCTAGGGGTAGACAAAATAAAGATAATAGAGGTCAAGATCGAAAAACCCTAGCTAGGGAAAATCATGGATGAATTTCTGGTCCACACTCCTACGAATGATGATCACAGGTATTTTACCATTAATATTAGCATGAAAATGATGAGTACATAATGACTAATATTCTTCCGACTTAATGCCCTATTCCTCCTATGCTGGTGGTTCTCGAAATGAATCTGAGACTGAATTGGTGTTGGGCATGGAATCCCTCCCCAAGGCATGTTTTCGGCTTAAAGCCCAAGTTTTGACCAAGTCCATTGTAAAGACTCCGCGATTTGTGGGCGCGGAGTGTGAAGTCATAATAGAGTCACAGGGTTGTCCACCCTTGTTTTCTATAATGTAATGTCAGCTTGAAAGATCCACCCATGGTCTGCGAACCATGGGATTGTTTAAATAGAGCGAGGCTTTAAGTGTAGAAGATAGCGAATAGAAAGGAATAAAGTAGAAGCATGATGAGTCTAAGAGATTGAACTGAAGTGTAAAGTGTGTCTTTGGGTCGTAGAGTAGGAGAAGGCACTACAGCTGAGTGCATAGAGGCCTAGTAGTCCACAGCTGAGTGCGCGGACCCCTGCAGCTGAGTGCGCAGGGCAGGTCGAGTCTGTATCTTTTCCTGTTTAATGTATTTTGGGTATAAATTGCAAGTGAACTATTTATTTACGGTGCGAACTCATATGAATGTGTTGTATAAATAAATACAATGTAAGGCATCCCTCTACGCAAAGATAACTAACTGGTGTAGGAATTTAAGTAAGATCTCAGGTGTGACTTAGGGAAAAAGCGCAGAGCGCTGCTCCAATAGCGTAGAAGCACCACATCCCCTGGTTAAGGTTGCGCAAAGGCAAGTATATCAGGGCAGGGAAGTGCGCGAAGTAACCTGCACGAAGGGACTAACAATTGGACCAAATCAACCTCTCAAACATCTCTAAGGTGCGGAAACCTGGTTCCAACACCCCCACATACTACTTCAGGTGAGACCTCAGTCCGTGCTCCGTGGACTATTGCTGAAAGGGCCAGTAGTACATGGATTTGTTTGGCTAATTAAATTTGAACCTAGGTCAGGCCCCAACAAGCCAAAAAATGGTTTCGTTACCGCGACCATGGTCTGCATAGAGATGTCTGATGTTGTATCACTGGAATCCAACAATGAAAGGAATTGAAGATTGGTTCGATAGGAAGATTCACGAGTTTGCGGTGCAGGAGAACGGGAATCCATGACTATCAAAAGAAAAGTGGTTAGACTGCTACTTATACAAAAAGATCCACGAAATTTTATTCGCATCTTTCCCTACTGAGCTATACGAGTGGATCGCGAAGCTAGCAGATAACCAAGGAAGGTGCAAGCTCGACAGACCTATTGCGTGGACTCTAGAGTTGGTGTGCAGATAGGATGCATCAGAGGATAAGATCACATGCGCTTTTGATCACTGGATCGATCGAATTATAGGAGGATTCATCACCGAGTTTGTGGTAGATACTTTAGTAAGCTATAGCGAGGAAGAATGACGCTTCCTCAAAGGACCGCGAGGTAAGTACATTAAGTATTTAAACACTTGGATTAAAATGTTATTGTGTTAAAAGTGGGTTATGTGAATAAATTGATGTTTGGGGCTACGTGAAGTGGGAGAATCTACAGAAACGAAGGTAGTATAGAACTAGAAACTAACCCCTTTATTTCACCTCCACGAGGGGATGAGGAAAAGCTCGTGAAGGTCTCACCAAGAAGTGCAATCAACTTGATATGGCAAAGGATTCTGCGCATGCCACCCCCACCCTCACCACTGTCAGTTTCACCATATTCACCCCCATCTTCGCCCATACCACCTCCACCACCACCACAAGTCAATATGGCGAGCACGATAAATTTGCCAGTATTCAAGGGAGTAGGGAATGAAGATCTGGACCACTTTTGGTTTGTGATAAAAGATATATGGGAAGCGCAGGGAGTTACAAATGATAATATAAAGAAAGAAACATTTGTCAATGCTCTGCAGGATCGCGCATTGACCTGGTACATTAAGAATTCCAATGACAATCCAAATGCGGGGATCGTGGATATCCAAACTGCGCTAAACAAAGAATTTAGTAGGCCGAAATGAGAGGTGAAATCAATCATTGGGTTCAAGGAAATCACAATGCTACTAGGCGAGACCCCTTGGGAGTTGGATCAGAAATTGAAGTGCACAATTTGCGAAGCTAACATGACATTGACGGATGGACAACACCATGAATGGTTTGTAGCATCGTTAAGAATGCATCTAAGGAATGCGCTATCCTGGGAGTTCAACAGATTCACACGCAGTTGAAAAACTTATGACTTGAGATGAAGAGTCTGAAGCAATACAGGACAACTCGCTCAGAAGTTTGCGACAAGGTATGGTGCATAAAGTGCAAGTGTCAGGGACATGACAAGGACCACTACTCGGTGTTCGAGAATTACCTCGTGGGAGGAGGACCAATGCCATTGAGACCGGAGGCACAAACAGGACCAAGCGCGATGCTTGCATTATGGTGCACGATTTGTCAGATAGGAGGAAAGCATGCTACATATAACTTCCATTTATTGCAGAAGTACACAAAAATTCATAGCAGTTGTTAAGTTTCTATAGATTAGTGGGACATGATGAGTGCACCTATAGAAGTTATGAGCTAATGATGGATCAGACTCCTACCTACAAAATTTAGGCCAAAAAGCAACCCCTTGACCATAATGCAGGAATGGCACAAACCGGATTTCAGGGGCGCAAACGAGGCTGAGGTGGAGGAGGGCCTAGAAGAGGTCGCGGACAACTGATATGTTACAATTGATGAGGGCCAGGAAATTATGCCCGCGATTGTACAAATCCAACACAGCTATCATGCTTGTATTGTACATTGTTTAATCATGAGATGGAGGATTGTTCCACACTAATAGTGTGGTTGTGCGATAAAGGAGTGCTCCAGCCTCCCCCAACTCAAAACCAGCAGATGATGAGGTCTAAGCCACGTGAGGAAGACCCTAATGTGAATATTATGCTCTGAAGTGGAATTACGACAGGGGATGACAAAGGCAAGCAGCCTGAAGAAAGTACTTGGGTTCACAAAGCTCCAACAAATGAACCAGATTTTGATTGGAGTGTGTTAAGGAAACCTTCATGGAAGCCAAGAAGAGCTTCATTGATGCCTCCACTTCAGGAAGTAAAGACATATCGGAACTGAAAATGGACCCATCAATGCTCATAACGTTCCTGGAAACATGCATGAAGTTGTTGCACGATGGCAAAGCTGTAAAGGGGCTGCAGGAACTCATAAATAGATGTGTTGGGGCCATGCCAGGAGAACTACGCATAGTCTAGAAGATCAGAAAGAACATGACGTGAATGGGAAGGGAAATGAGATTGGCCATGCAAATTGGAGAATATGAGATTGAACAAGTAATTCTGGACCTAGGATCAGATGAGAACGTGCTGCCGAAGAAAACATGGGAATGCATGGGAAGACCTACACTGCAATGGTCTCCTATCCAACTGCGAATGGAAAACCAGCAAAAGATCCTACCTACGGGGAGGTTGCAGGGAATCATAGTGGATATCGAAGGAGCAAGTGTGCTAGTAGATTTCAAAGTGATAGATATTGTTGATGACAACAATCCCTATCCGGCGCTATTAGGAATAGATTGGGTCACTGCATGAATGGGGTGATAAATTTGAAGAATTGCAAGATGATTTTTGAGAAAAAGTCTTTGCGTGTAGTTGTACCTTTGGACCCTGCAGAAGGATCACGCTACACAGAGCTAGTGCACGACTACAAAAGCAACAACAACTTGGACTGCATCTACAAGCTAACCACGTGAGAACAAGACTGGGTAAACCCAACCGCGGATGGAAGAATCATGGGAGCGTGAAAGATCCTGCACATCCGATTCTGACAAGGAGATAGAACGATGACAGAACCAGTTACATGAGGTAACCACGTTGAACTGTAACATGATGATGAGATCGTTGCGTTTCATATCAACAGAGGTTAGGGATCTACCTACGTATGATGGGTCAAGTGAGGTGGATGACTTCCTGAACATATTTGAAAGAGAAGTGCCAGAACAATAACATTTCAAAGCTTTGAAATGGTTATTGCACGTTACGCCCATGAGGTGGTGGGGTATGCACCAAAGAAGCTTTGAGGACTAGCGCGAATGCAGGAGGATGGTGTGCATGCGATTTAGGGAGCCTCAGATGTGATTAAAAGACAAGTGTGACGGATGGGATGATCCATGCGCACACCTCGCCAAATGGACAAAGGTCTATGGGGAAGAGCCACAACCTGAGTGGGTGCACCTGTTT
Source organism: Pinus taeda (assembly GCA_000404065.3). Taxonomy (NCBI): domain Eukaryota; kingdom Viridiplantae; phylum Streptophyta; class Pinopsida; order Pinales; family Pinaceae; genus Pinus; species Pinus taeda. The sequence goes on from APFE030022572.1 coordinate 41,638, forward strand.
TGTCATACCTTGGATATTATACCCATGAACTGGTATATAGAGAGGGAGGTCTGCCATGGAACAAGTGAATGGGATAACTTGCGTGAAGGGTTCCTGTTAACCTTCACGTTTGAGGATCATTGGTGGTATACTGTTCATGATGCGCTATAAGCAGTAAAAGAAGCTATTTTTAAAATACCCCAGAGGCCATGAGAAGTGATTCAGCTTGAATGGGAAACCTAGCTGAGCTGCACACTGGAGTGTTACAACGTGAATATTGAAGAAGGTGACGAAGATTCACAAAAACTTAACATTCCAGAAACTGAAGGCTATCGCAAGGTTCAGGGGCCATTAATTGAAGACCTTGAGATAACCACGACGATAAAGACAAAGTAGGTAAATATTGGTATGGAGGCCGAACCTAAGTATGCAACGCTCAGTGACTACTGGGATGACGCAACGGTGGATAAGGTCACTGAGTTACTCCACGAGTACCAGGGCTTATTCCCGACCAAGATCACGGATTTAAAGGGAATCATTGGTGACTTAGGGATGATGAAGATCACCTTAAAACCTGACATCAAGCCAGTTAAGCAGAGGCCTTACTGCTTGAATCTGAAGTACAAGGAAAAGGTCTGCGTAGAACTAGACAAAATGCTTGCAGCTGGAATCATTGAGCCAATGGAAGAATCCAATTGGGTAATCCCTATTGTAGTACATGAAAAGAAGCAGAAGGGCAAGATAATAATATGTGTGGACCTTAGAAAATTGAATGACACATGTGTGCATGACCCATTCCCAACTCGGTTCACAGATGAAGTCCTAGAAAATGTTGGGGGGCAAGAAGCATATTCTTTCACTAATGGATCCTCAAAGTACCACCAGATCAAAATTGCGCCGGAAGATCGGAGTAACACGACCTTTGCCACTGAATAGGGCTGATTTCAATACACCGTCATGTCGTTCAGGTTGAAGAACACACCGGCCATATTTTCGCACATAGTTGTTGCAACATTCAAAGAATATATCCACAAATTCCTGGAAGTCTATCTGAATGATGGGACTATATTTTGATTGGTTAAGCACCATGTAGCGAGCTTACACTTGATGTTGGATTCTTGCCGACGACATCAAATCGCGTTGAACCTCAAGAAGTGTACATTTCTCATTCCCTATGGAATCCTGTTGGGACATGTGGTCTACAAATAGGCACTAATGGTAGACCCCACGAAGATTGCAGTAATTCTGAATTTGGAAGCACCGCAAAGTGTCAAATAGCTGCGCATTACCCTTGGAAATATGGGGTACTACAGGAAGTTCATCAAAATCCATGCCCAGATCACCACGCCAATGGATAAACTGTTGAAAAATGATGTCACGTTATACTGGAATGGTGATTGCATGAAGAGCCTGGATGTACTAAAAGAGAAATTGGCTTCCGTGCCAATCCCGGTCTTCCCAAAATGGGATGTGGAGTTTCATGTCCATGTCGACGCGTCGTGTATAGTTCTCGGAGCAGTATTAACACAAGAGGGAGGAGACGGCTTGGATCACCCTATCGCTTTCACAAGTCGCAGGTTGTGTAAATTAGAAAAGAACTATTCCACAACTGAATGCGAGGGGTTGTCTATAGTGTACGTGCTCCAAAAAATACTAGCACTATTTGCTGGGGGGACACTTCAAGATGTATACAGACTATTCCACACTAAAATACTTGGTCAATAAGCCTGTGTTGGGGGGGCGTATATGCAGGTGGCTCTTATTGTTCCAAGAATATGATTTTGAGGTCGTTGTGAAGCCTGAACACCTGAATGCAGGGCCAGAGCACTTCTTGCGAATTAATACGGGAGAGGAGCCTACTAATTTGGAGGAAGGACTACCTGACGCACAACTCTTTGTTGTACGTGTAGCGGACGAACAATTTGAAGATATAATCCACTTTCTGACAACAGGGAATGCACCGAAGGAATACTCCGTCCAACAGAAGAAGGAACTGGTGGTGCACGCAACTGATTTTTTTGTCAACATGGGACACCTATATAAAATGGACAATGACGAGATACTGCAAAGGTATGTCCCTGAATTCGAATGAAGTCAGATCCTCACAGAAGCACATGGGGGCACTGCAGGAGGACACTATGCAAGGCAAGCGATCGTGCAAAATATTCTTCGTGCAGGGTTGTGGTGGCCAACCCTTCATCAGGATTCAAGAGCACACTGTAAGGCCTGTGATATGTCAAAGAATAGGTAAACTGTCGCAGAGGGACGAGATGCCTTTGAATCCACAAATGACGTAGCAGCCCTTCAAAAAATGGGCAATCAACTTTGTAGGACCTATCAAACCTCAAGGAAATATGGGTGCGAGATACATTATCACCGCAAGAGAGTACCTGACTCATTGGGAAGAAGCGCAGCGGGTCAAATATTGCAGAGTCGCCACGATTGCGAAGTTTTTGTTCGAACACGGATTGACTCGATTTGGATGTCCGAAAATCTTGATGAGCGATCGTGGTACACATTTCTTGAACGAAACAATTAGCGCACTAATAGAAGAGTTCTAGGTGTATCATCAGAAAATCACACCGTATCACCCACAAGCCAATGGGACAATAGAAGCATTCAACAAAATACTAGAGACTGTGTTAACCAAAGTATGCAACACACAACAAAGTGATTGGGACCTACACGTACCTGCAGTATTATAGTCCTATAGGACAACGTGCAAGAAACTGGCGGGATAGATACCTTTCCAATTGGTTTATGGCATGGAAGATGTCATGCCAATGGAATATATTGTGCCTAGTTTGCACATAGCAGCACTCATAGGTATGACAGACCGCGAAGCCCTGGAAGAGAGGCTTGCGCTGTTTGAATAAATTGAAGAGGAATGGTTCCTAGCGGGCTTCCATTAGTAGATACAAAATCAACGCGAGAAGGCCTGACATGATTTCCATATTAAGTTGCGCATTGTCAAGGTAAACGATTTAGTGTTACTGTATGACAGTCAATTTGATAAAGTCTCGGGACAGTTCAAAATGCATTGGTTGGGACCATACGTTGTTAAGGATGTCACAAACAGAGGCGTAGTACAATTAGTAAAGCAAATGGAGAACCTTTCCGAGGCAAAGTAAATGGTAGTCAGTTAAAGCCCTACACGGGTGGCCCGGCTATCTGACTAGCCAGCAGAAACACAGTCTTCGCGCTCCAAGTAGTTAGATGAAGGCATGAGGCTATAAATGGATGCAGGGGACACAGGAACAGATGTAGGGAAGTAGTTCCAACACAATGGTCTCAGAACAATGTTACAGGAAATTCTGTAGGCAGCCGCGCAGTGCGCTGCCAACATTGCAGCGGTTCAAACAGAGTTGGAGGGACTCCGTGCAAAGATCTCCGCACCAACAGAGTGACTCAAGGGTGAGTCACAATGTTTGTGTTGGGGGCCTATTGGGCACATACGCCCCCTAAGGCATGTTTTGAGATTAAAGCCCAATTTTTGACCAAGTCCATTATAAAGACTCCGCAATTTGTGGGCATAGAGCGCAAAGTCATAATAGAGTCATAGGGTTGTCTACCCTTGTTTTTTGTAATGTAATGTCGACTTGAAAGATCCACCCATGGTCCACAGACCATGAGATTGTATAAATAGAGCGAGGCTCTAAGTGTAGAAAATAATGAATAGAAAGGAATAGAGTAGAAGCATGATGAGTCTAAGAGATTGAGTCGAAGTGTAAAGTATGTCTTTGGGTCGTAGAGTAGGAGAAGGCTCTACAGCTAAGTGCGCAGAGGCCTAGTAGTTCACAGCTGAGTGCACAAAACCCTGCATTTGAGTGCACAGGGCACGTCGAGTCTGTAACCATTGGAAGCATTAATAAAGAGAAGTGTTATCATATTTGTGTGTATCTTTTCCTGTTTAATGTATTATTGGGTATAAATTGCAAGTGTACTGTTTATTTGTTGTGCGAACTCATATGAATGTGTTGTATAAATAAATACAATGTAAAGCATCCATCTACGCGAAGATAACTAACTAGTGTAGGAAGATAAATAAGATCTTAGGTGTGACTTAGGGAAATAGTGCAGAGCGCTGCCCCAACAGTGCAGAAGCCCCACAACCCCTAGTTAGGGTTGCACGAAGGCAAGTATATCAGGTCAGGGAAGTGCGCAAAGGGACTAATAGTTGGACCAAATCAACCTCTCATACGTTTCTAGGGTGCGGAAACCTAGTTCTAACACCCCCCCCCGCCCCACCCATACTTCTCTGGGTGAGACCTCAGTCTGTGCTCCGTGGACTGTTGCCGAAAGGGCTAGTAGTACAGGGATTTGTTTGGCTAATTAACTCTAAACCTGTGTTAGGTCCCAACAAGCCAACAATTGGGAACAAGTGCCTCTATATATTTATCTGTTGCTTATGCAGATTAAACTGCTTCTTTTACTTAGGAAACTAGATTTGGATTATTTTTTCAAAATTTTCTATTACTAGATGTAAAATAAAGACATTGTTGTTGGATCATTGTCATTGGATCAGGAGGATCCAAGCTTAATCCATTGTGGAATACAATTTTTTTTTAAATGCTCGACTGGAATCAATAAAAATGGGTTGGAAACTTGCAGTGCATAGATACCCTCCTCTTGAAAGGAGAAAGATTGTGCCTATGAACCAAAGTTATTTGTTGATACTTGTAACTAAACTGGGTATCTATGTGTCCGTGAATTGAATGTTTTGTATATTTTTGTAACATTATTTCTTGTCCCTTGGTGTTCCAGACTTTGGAGTATTGTTTGTGTAATCCAGTGAGTCAAACAACCACCCTCCTCTTGTAGGTAGATTCAGATGAAAGATTGAGGCCCTGTCCTAGAAAAGACTGCATCCTTTTGTGCAAAACAAAGTGTCTTTGTTCTAATGAAGCTGAATAATTTACAAAAACATATGAGGAGTAAATTAGATGATATCTCCTGAAGGTTGCAAACAATCATTTAGGAAAGATTGGTAGAATATTCTATGGGGATCTTATGAACAACCTGTCTTAGAAAGTCTATCAGCAATCCTATTTTGTCACAAGTAGATGTGGGAAAGGGGGATGAAATGGAAACCTAGTATCAATGCTTTGATGTTGGCCTTTCAGTTACCAAAGGCTTTAGGCTTTAATGTTCGCTTTTCAGTTATCAAAGGCTTTAGGATTTAATGTTGGCTTTCCAGTTATCAAGAGACAGAGAGTGCATCGAACCAAGTCCATTAGCCCAATTAGTGACATCTTTAGAGTCTCCAAAAATAATGATCTCCTGAAGTTTGAGCTAGCTCACATAGTATAGAATGCCTAATAGAAAAAGGAGCTCAGCTTGTGTGTTGGTACTAGACCCACCTGCTCGACTTGTGATTTGGATCTATGACCTTATATATTGTACCCTGAATACTTCTACCTTAATAGCTAGAACCAAGTAACCTGCTTCTAACTCTAAATATATATGCTCGGGATCCACAAATGGATCAACTACCATATTAGGCATGAAATCTATATCTCATTCAACGGGTTCAACAATTTTTCTGAATAATTAACACACTTGGATTTAATGAGATGAACTGAAAACTAAAATGTGATAAATTCCATAATCAAGAAGATTTTATGTTTCCATTATCTAAGATTGCACTTTTCTTGACTTTGGATTTTATGTTTCCATCCTCGCTACTAGTTTTTGGGGATCTACTCATAGTTTTTCACCTATTTTGTATGGCATTTATAGGTTCATATCCAATGATTACTACCCATAATTGAAAATTCCCATATGTTGCATTAATATGTTGGATTTCTGTTGTTTCTCATTGCAATCATTGTCTATTTCTATGATTTTTGTAGCAAGATTCACATATATTTCCCAGCTAACTATCCACGTTAGTTCCCTAAACACTGGTGCTACTCTTGTGCAGTTGCTATAAGAATAATTCAAAATAGAATTATGGTTATGTCCCTTGACAAAATCCTTGGCTATAGCGAGATATGTAAAGAACACCTGAAACACCTTGTTTGAATGGGCAGAGACATAAGTTGGGAGATCCACGATCAAGAAGCTAACTAGGTCGAGAAGCTAGGTTGGTTACGCCTTCCTTTTACAACCACAATAAAGAACAAAGAACACAAAGTTAGGAGAACTACTCAGAGGAGCATTAACCAAAAGTTTTTAGCTGGAAAATTATAGCATTTTCAGAAAATTAACAAGAAGTCTATATTTGAAAATTAACAAAAAAGTCTGTATTTAGAAAATCAAATCATTTCATAAAATTAACAAGAGGTCTATATTTATGAAAATCAGAGCATTTCAGAAAATTAACAAGAAATATATATTTAGAACAATCAAGTCTATATTAAGAAAAATCAAAGCTTGTTCAAGGCTCACTTACTAATGTTGTTGTGGTTTTCTGATGTTGAAGACAATGGAGAATATCCTAGAATAGGCAGATTTGGTTCACGTAGCCTCATGATAGGAATTAGTTTCTATTTCTTAGGATGCTGTTCTAACTTCCCTAAAACCATGTATTCTATTTAATGTGTAATGTTGATGAACAATGTAGAGCGTTCTTCAGAGCTAGACTCTCCTGGTTTAGACTCCCTTTTGTAGAGCTGACCAGTGGTTTTATTTTCATTAATACAAACATTGTCATTTTTATCATGGTATTAGAGCGTTAGGGCAAAGGATCCTATACGCTGGCTAGTGGGTGGTTCTTTGAACCGAAATCGTCGTAGGTTTTGAGTGGACAGCCACGATGATCACTATAAAATTGTCGCCGATTTTGAGTGTATAGCCGCGACGATCACTATTACACTCCCATTTTTTCATTTTTCAATCGTTGCACTTTTCTAGTGTACAGCCGTGACAGTAGCGGAAAATTGATGAAAAACTGCGACGGTCTTTGAAATTGGGCATATTTTAGTGACTAGTCTCGGATATTGGGAAAATATTACCGATGGTTGCAACTAGTCTTAGAAAATTGGTGTTTATCAGCGACTAGTCTCAGATATTGGGCAAATATCAGCGACGATCGTGTAAATCAAATAAATTGCAAAGGGAGCCAAGAACAAGGTTGTAGCTGTTAGAGAAGCTAAGTGGGGAAGCCAAGAACAAGGTTGTAGCTGTCAGAGAAGTTGAGTGGGGAAGCCAAGAACAAGGTTGTAGCTGACAATAGGAGGTTGTATGGAGGCTGAGAAGAAAGCCACGATGATCTGCACGTGTGTTGCGAGATCGAACAAAAGTGATCTGTCTCTGTCATAGATTTGGGGTAAATTTAACATCTTTTACCTGTCTAATTTTTTTTTCTAAATCACCAAGATGAATAACAATATTTTTGAAGCATGCATGAATGAGCATAACAGGCTCCATGGTTCCAATTATGCAAATTGGAAGTTTAAGATGCAGACTCTGCTAGAAGTGCAGAGTGCTTGGCAGATTGTGAATGGGGATGGGCCAAGGCCTGCAGCTGGATCAACATCGGTCCTAGATTGGGAGAAACGAGAAAGCAGAGCAAGGAAAATGTTGAAGATGTCAGTGAAATATTGTATTATACTGCACATCAGAGAAGGTAAGTCAGCTAACGAGATCTTGGGAATTCTGAAGGAATTGTATGAGATCATAAATTCAAATCGTCTTTTGTTCCTCAAGAGTAAGATCCTATTCATAAAGATGGAGGAGAATGAAAGGATTGCTTCATTTGTAGCAAGGATCAAGGATCTGAAAAACAAATTATTAGATATTGGTCATACAATGGACGATATAGATCTTGTGACCATTATAATGAATGGTGTCATTGATGGTTATCAGATGTTCATCATTGGGATCAATGCCAAAGAGAATATCCCGCACTTTGAAGAGCTGATAGGTATACTGATGCAGGAAGAAGAGAGGAGATCAACTCTGAAGCCCCAAAGTGCCGATCTTACATTGGTGGCAAGGAAGAACTTATACAAAGGGAAAGGAGGTCCACAATAGCAAAACGGAGCAAGTTCACAGAAACGACCAAATCTGACCCAAGGTATGCATCTAAATAAAAACTACTCTGAAACTAAATGTTTTTACTGCGGAAAATTGGGTCATATTGCCAGGGAATGTAGGAAAAAAAAATATCATGAAGAACAACAGAAGTCAAAGAGACATGCAGGTCATCTCATGAACACTGATCAGGTGCAGAATCTGAGGTTGTTCATGGCAGATCATGATGAAAATGTTGATGTAGACATCTGGTATGTAGATTCAGAAGCATCAACACACATGACAGGGAACAAGCACTGGTTGGAGAATTTTAAAGAGATCAACGAAGGTGCACAAATTTACCTAGGAGATGACAGAAGTCATCAAATCAAAGGATGTGGGAAAGTTTTTGTTATTCTACCTGATCGTAATATTAAACAAATTTATAATGTAATGTATGTGCCTGGCATAACAAAGAACTTTATTTCTATATCCATGATTACAGATCAAGATTTGAAAGTTGAATTTCTAAAATCTAACTGTTACATTAACGATATGCTAGGTGGAATGAAGATAATTGCTATAGGGATCCGAACAGGAGGACTGTACAAGTTGGATGTGAGACCTGCACCGGTTCAAGCATTGACAACAACGAGCTTGACTACAAAAGAGCTTTGGCACCGGAAATTCAACCACATCAATTACAATGATTTGCTGTTACTACAGAGGAAAGAAATGGTAAGAGATCTTCCTATGCTAAAGCAAGTACATAATGATTGCGATGCTTGTACTTTAGGAAAAATTCATAGAGAAGAATTCCCTGTTAGAGTAGAAAAGAAATAGAGGGATATACTGGAGTTAGTGTGCACAAACCTTTGTGGTCCCATGCAGACAAAATCATTAGGAGGTGTAATGTATTTCCTACTGTTTATTGATGACTATACAAAGTTTTCTTGGGTGTATTTCTTAAGTAAGAAGAGTCATACATTTGAATACTTTACGCAGTTTAAAAATATAATTGAAAGACAAACAGGGAAACAGATAAAAATTATCCGTTCTAATCAAGGGGGAGAATAAAGGAAAGATGAGTTGATCAGATATTATAAAGATCATGGAAATTTGCAGCAATTTACAGTACCCCATACTCCACAGTAGAATGGAGTAACAGAAAGGAAGAACAGAACTCTGGTGGAATGTGCAAGAAGTATGCTTAAAGGTAAGAATCTTTCAAATGGTTTTTGGGCTGAAGCAGTGAGTACTACGGTTTACTTAAAAAATGGGAGTCCTACAAGAAGTCTTGAGTTTAAAACTCCTTTTGAAGCTTTGTATGGAAATAAGTCTGCAGTAAAACACTTAAGAATATTTGGATGTAAAGCATTTGCCCACATACCAAAGGAAGATAGAAAGAAATTAGACTCAAAAGCCATCAGATGCACTTTTATAGGGTATTGTTCATCATATAAAGCATACATATTATTTAATCCCTCTACTCACAAGATCTTTGTTAGTAGAGATGTTAAATTCCATGAGCAAGATAGTGAAGAAACTAGTGAGCACTATGATGGATGGGACATTCTGTACTTTGAAGAAGAGGATGCAGAGAACAACCAGGATTAGCAGCAAACAAAGGCAGAGGATGAACAACAACAACAATAGCAACAACAACAACAACAATAGCAAAAACAACAGCAATAGCAACAACATCAACAACAACCATAGCAACAGCAGCAACAATAGCAGCAGGAAGAAACGAGGTTTGAAACCACCACCACACCACTCAGGAGATTAGGTAGGAAAGCTCAAATGCCTGCAAGATATAGGGAAAATGCTTTTATAACTAGTATGATGAATGTTGTTGAACCATCTAGTTATAAAGAAGTAAATGAAAATAATGAATGGAAAATAGCCATGGAACAGGAATATGATTCAATAATCAAAAACAATACTTGGGAATTGGTAGAACTCCCTAGAGGAAAACAGGTCATAGGTTGCAAATGGTTATATAAACCGAAAATCAATGCAGATGGAACTATAGAAAAACTGAAAGCTAGGTTGGTTGCAAAGGGGTACACAAAAAAAGAAGGGATAGATTATGAAGAAACCTTTGCCCTTGTAGCTAAATTGAATACCATCAGAATGTTAATTGCCTTAGCTACCAAGAAACATTGGACGATGCACCAACTAGATGTAAAGTCTGCATTTTTGAATGGAGAACTGAAAGAAGAGGTTTATTTAGAGAAACCGGAAGGGTTTGTCCAGAAGGGAAAAGAACATTTAGTCTGTAGGTTGAAGAAAGCACTTTATGGACTAAAACAAGCTCCCAGGTCGTGGTATGAGAAAATTGATTCATGTTTTCTACAAGCTGGCTATCATAGAAGTAAGAATGACTCTAATCTTTACACCATGAAAGACGAACAAGGGTGTATAGTGCTGATTTCATTATATGTAGATGATTTGATAATTACAGGTGATGTTATATATCTAATTGATGAAATCAAGCAACAGATGTCACAGATGTTTGAGATGAAGCATCTAGGTGAACTCAGATACTGTTTAGGTCTCGAGATCTAGGGAGATTCAGGTCAAACATTTCTTTCTCAAGCAAAGTATGTCAAAGGCATGTTACAGAAGTTTCGAATGGATCAATGCAAGTCTGCACTAGTACCATTGTAGCAGAACATCAAATTGCAGTGTGAGGATGGCCCAAAAGCGGCGGATGCAACACTTTACAGACAACTGGTTGGGAGTCTGATATACTTAACCACCACTAGACCTGATTTGGCTTATGTAGTCAGCCTGCTAAGCCAATTTATGTCTAAGCCACTTGAAAGCCATTGGAATGCAGTGAAGAATGTTTTGAGGTATCTACAAGGTACTGTAGATTATGGAATTATTTGCACTGACTCTTCTAATGTTAGACTGGTAGGATTTACAGATTCAGATTGGGCAAGAAATGTAGATGATTGCAGATCTATAACTGATTATGCATTCAGTCTTGGATCCGGGGTGATCACTTGGAGCAGCAAGAAGCAGAACACAGCCTCCTTGTCTTCAGCAGAAGCAGAGTATCAAGCCATGTGTGGAGCAACGTGCAAGGCGGTTTGGTTGCAGAGACTTCTCCAGGATGTTGGGGAGGAACAGACAGTCGCAACAACAATTAGATGCGACAATCAAAGTTCAATCAAGCTGGCCAACAATCCGGTGTTTCACAAAAACACGAAACATATTGATACTCAATTTCATTTTGTTAGGGACAAAGTGCAATCTAAAGAAATTCATCTGGAATATTGTAATACATGTGATAATGCTGCAAACACTTTCACTAAGCTCCTTGGAAAAGTTAAGTTTCAGATGTTTAGGGAGATGTTAGACATATATGTGAACCCATTCTCCATTAAGGGGGAGTGTTGAAGATAATGGAGAATATCCTAGAATAGGTAGATTTGGTTCACGTAGCCTCAGGATAGGAATTAGTTTCTATTTCTTAAGATGTTGTTCTAACTTCCTTAAACCCATGTATTCTATTTAATGTGCAATGTTGCTGAACAATGTAGAGCATTCTACAGAGCCAGACTCTTGGTTGAGACTATCTTTCGTAGAGCTGACCACTGAGTTTTATTTTCATTAATACAAACATTGCCATTTTAATCATCTGAATCATAGTCCCTCTTCCTAATTCTTTTTTGAAATACAATTAACAATTTCTCTGGCTAATTTTTTTGAAACACAGTGAACCATTCCTCCACATTGTCCATAGTAGTAGAAGTCGCGTGGCGGTGCCCAAGTTGTTGGATTGGACTTGAAGCGGTTAAAGTTTATTGATTAAAGTAAAACAAGTGTGATCAAGTCTATTAATTACTTTGTCGATCTTTGTTTTAATTCATACTTGTGTTACTTTGCCAAACTTTGTTTTAACCCTATGTTATTTTTTGCCCAACTTTGTTTTAATTCATTCTTATAATAATAATAATAATAATAATAATAACCATTTTTAAAACAAGTCCAGACTTTGCAAGGAATTCAAGGGTTAAAACAAATCCAAACTTTGCATGGAATATATCCCGGAAAAACCTAATATTGTTACCATATCCGTTTTCCAAACCTTCTCTCGTGCAAAGTTTTATAATTTCGGTTTTCCATGGTTGGCCAGACTTTCTCTTATCGACTTTGTAAGCAAAAATACGCATTGGGATGAGTGAGGTTTCCAATAAAACCTCAGATCTCTACCTCCAATAGAAATTAAGATAATAAATTTAAATTTTATTATATAATTATTCTCCACCTTGGTTAAATATTGATGAATAAAAAATTAAGATAAAAAATTTAAATTTTATTGTGTAATTGTTATCTTATTTTTAAGATTGATTAAATATTGATGAATAAAATAAATTTTTAATCAAAAGGCAAATTGACATTGGTCAACAAAGCTATAAAATAATTTTTCAGTCCAGAGGCAAATTGACAGTGGTCAACAAAGCTATCAATGCACTGCGGAATGAAAGCAGGGACTAATAAGAGTATATAGAGTTTTACGTTACAGTATGCTTTTGTAATAGAGATATTTATGAATTTGTTTTACATGGCATTTCTTCACTTAAAATGTTTTTATAGAAGCTGTATGACGTGAATTATATTACATTTCTTCGCTTAAAATTTTTATATGTAAAAGAGGGAAGCTTCATAATGTGAAATTAGTGGTTAATTAATAGTAATTTATATTTTATAAATAAATGATTTTAAGTTTTTAAAAGTTATATAGGTTCAATTCATACTTATTTGTATTAGATTATTAACAATGTGATGTTTCAACCCATATTTGACTAGTAAGTTTACTAGTTAGGTTGTTATCTCTAGTTTCATTAGATAAATTCTTACAATTCTGGATGATGAGCAATTTGGTCATAAACTTCTGTTTTCAATAGTGAGATATGTCATATGAAATGTATCTTTCTTTAAGGAATGTGAACTCAATCCATAATGAGACATGTCGGGATGAAATGTATCTTTCTTTAAAGAATGTGAATTTAATCAAAGTGTTGTATTAAATATTATTAAATATCATAAATGTTATAGGTAGATAGGAAAAGAACTCAGTTAATAAGTAAAGACAAATTCTATCTTTTAAGAAAAATTAATTTTGTTATAGAAAAGTGAACTAAAGTTTTATTTTTTTTTATTTTTCTATTTTAATAATTTTATATTAAAATGTGAAAAAAGTTTTTGAGGCAAAAATTTAAGTCAAATTTTTAGAAATTATTAATAATTAGATAAAATTCTAAAATAATTGAACTATTTATTACTTAATCGATTAAAAACAAATATAATTAAAAAGAAATTGCAACTTCACATAATATGTCTCTTTAGATTTTCAAAATTATTATGTTTTCATTTCTTTTTCAAGATGGTTTCCAAATTATTCAATAAAATAATGATTTGTTGAACATATTAGAAATGGTTGCTCGCACCTTCACAAAACTATATCCATCAGCTAACCAACATATTCCATTAAAGTTGTAATCCAGTGGAATGTTACTTTATATAACATAATTTCTGCAATGCTTGCTCTATGCCATAGATATTAACAAAATCTGTAAAAATATCTCAATAATAAAACTTTGATAATTCAGTGGTTAATTGCCACCATACTTAAATTAAAATATACACATTAATCGTCTTGAGGCATTTGAATTGTCCTAAACATTGAATATTCCTACAACTTTTTGACCTGTCTTTAAATATTGAAAACACTTTATTTGTAAATTCAATATTCGAAGTTATAACAACACCTAAATCTCTAAAAAAAATTGAATTCTAGATCTCATAGACATTTTTCAAGTTTCACAGATCTCGTAGACATTTTTTGTGTACTAAGTCTAAATACTTCTATTAATTCAGGAGAATATTACATCATTGGGTACATATTTGCAAAATTCTTCCCAGCGCACTCCTACCATATTTGTTGGCTAGGAGAAAGAAACCAACACATATCTCAAAATCTCAATCAACTGAAACGCGAAAAGAGCAAGAGGCAGTATGACTAGTAAATTGATAACAGCAAGAAACAACTGATTATCATCCAAGATTCAAGGAGTGAATAGAAGCAAGATTCTTAGTTTCATTACTAAGCAAGGAGGGTGGGTTGAATGAGAAATGGACATGATTTTCCATGTGCGCCAAAACGAGATTCCATGTGATCCGGTTTTTCCATAAGTCTTTTTTCCCTCTGAACTAGGGTATCAAGATTGTCCATCATCCTTCATTTATTAGTCCACAACCCTTTCATGAATTCTATAACAATGTTCTTATCCTCATGTTTATCATCACTGCACTGCCCCAATAAGTAATTACTTGTGCTAACTACCCCTCGAAATGGTCCAAGGGTGGCAGAAAGTCAACATAACCCAAAAGCACCTTGTGGTTAGGGTTCATGGCTTCTCCAAAGCCACACAACCTACCAGCATTGTCGTCCAACTAGACCTATTGACCTACTCCCCTCACGTGATCCATCTGGTAGAGCATGGCTTGCTTCCCAAGAGATTCGCCTAGCCAAATCTTCGTCCCCCAAAACCATGACATGTAACACCTCCAAATACCACAACACGAAAATGAAACCAACTAACTCAAAACCCAACACTCCTAAGATGCCCCCTTCCCACCTCATCCTAGGAGAGGCCAAAGGGGCTCGACAACATATATCGATGAGTGATTCAAGGCAGGCTGAGAGATTCGCAAGGCGTGACTACTCCATGCCACCTCCTCTAACCTCCACACCAGAGTCCTCACAACACCATCATCCACCCAACTGCTACCTGTCAAAACCTCAACCCAAGACTAGCCTACCGAGACAGTGCCACCATCTAGATTCAAATTGAAGAAAAATAATAACATGGAATGTTCATGTAGAGTTACCTCAATGCCAACAAGAGAGTCCCAACACCCAAAGTGTGCATGCACCACCAAGATGCCAAGGTCATCACATGATCACCAACTAGTAAAGCGTGATCAAGAAACTCTCTTGTGGGTTGTTGCCACGGGATCCCAAATGTGGACCATTTGGGTTGGTACTCCCCCCCTCTTCCACTCTAGTGTACGTCACTAGTTGCCCCCACAAACACATACCACCTATTGCTTCCCAAACTTGCCACCAAGAATACTTTGTCAATACAATGAGTTCTCGCTTTAATCCATCCCATACTAGATTGTAGAACCTTCCACTGGCTAACAGAGCCACCATTAAATAGACTGATGTGTTCACACTTTGCGCATATTCCTTCACACACTTCTGCATGTGAGATAGGTTCCATGACACCAACTTGTTAAATTCCATCAAGCCCATATGGGTAGTTAGAGTCCACCACTGCCCATGTACTTCTTGGTTCACTCACCCCCATTAAGGTTTCCTTATCTGATGACGGGATACCCTCCAACTCCTCCAACCCATTGAATCTAATTAGTAGTGGCCATGATACATAGTAGTCCAACTCCAGTGCATTATTGCCCTAGTTAGTTAGAAGATTTGTTGTTTTGTTCCTTGTTCAGTGAGAGTGAGAAGTGATCACTACAGAGGTAGAAATAAACAACATCTAGATACGAGACACCAAGAGGTCTAAGCACCAACTATTGGTGACTTTCAAGACTGGGGGCCCATTAAGAATCCTTCTTATAGCTTCAACAACCACCAATGAGTCTCCATCTATTTGTATCATAGTAATTCCTACCTCCTTAGCTAAGATTAAACCTTGTTCTAGAGTTATAAAATCAACCAAATTATTGGTAGTGTACCCACATGATCTCATGTAAATCCTTAATAGCCTCCCCTCTGTCATCTCTAAAAATTCCCCTAAACCCTATAGAGCCTAGGTTTCCCTTGGAGGCCTCATTGAAGTTTAGCTTGATGAAGCCCTTGGGGGGTAAAGAGAGCTGAGGTAAAGATGATGCAACATTTCATTGTTTGGGCACCCTTGTTGTACTCACCATAGTTTGTGATATCTCCAAATCCTTTAGTATGCACCCCTCTAATTGGTTTGTCTCCCATGCATCTACATCCCATGGTTTTACCAGTATGGTCTCCTTTAAATTCCTCTTGGTAGTCATCTAAACAAAACCCATAGAGGTTCTTTGGTATTTAAATAAATTTATGTTGTGTTATTTCCAAACATTCCAAAGGAGGAGTTCCAAGACAAGGTTCCATGCCCTATTCACCACAAGTTTCTTGAACATAGAGGTTTTCCATTCCTCTAGCATCTCCCTCATATTGTTAGGCAATCTATTCAAGTGGACAAATAGAGTCAAAACAATATTCCACAGAGATTTAGTGAACTCACGTGTATTAAGAATATGCTCGATGGTCTCCTATTTTCTCCAACATAGAGGGAAAATTGAGGGCCTATGAAATCATTTTTTCATCAAGTGGTCCCATTTTAACAACTTTTGTCTCCCT
>APFE030022577.1:0-13741 GCA_000404065.3 Pinus taeda
CTCCAGCATGAGGGGAACTTTAACTCGATCCTTATCTCTAAAGACACCTATCAACTATTTAACTGTCTATTAAATACAAATAAACTGTTGACTGTAACTTTTAAAAAGTCCTAAATAGATTATGACTCTAACTCCATCTTCGTGCCATAGTGGCTACTTCTCGTCCTTTGACACATGGTTCCCTTTAGATTTGGCTGAGCTGGATATTAAATATTCCATATTGGCCTTTAAGCGTTGAATCCCTATCTGCCCGTGGTATTCGGAGATGTCCCCTGTTTCTCGGCTTATTTATTGCATAATTTGCTCGAACATGAACAACACCTTTTTGAGTCTTTAATATCCCAAAGAATGGAACGTGGCCACGTTTTAGATATGCTTTAGGCTTTGGTGATGGATAGGTGTTCCTTTTTCAAAAACTCCCACTCATAAAATCAACTGTCTGTCTGCGTTTTTTTTAAAAACATCATCTACAGCAGTTTCGTAGCGCGCTACGAAACTGCTGTTTTATTTAAAACAGTTTGTTTTTTAACCCGTGAGCTCATATCATCCAATCATCGGTTGCCACAAACTCCCTTTTATGCCTCACATGTGTAGCAGGGATTAAGACATATTCAAAACACAAAGATTAAGCAAAATTAACAAAAGTTTGAGACATAACCCTTTCCTGAACAGTGAATTTATTTATTAGGTACTCGGCTTAGCTCTGCCTTCAAGTCTTCAGCGGCTTTCTTTAGTTGGTTAATTTCTTCCTCAGCTGCTTCTATTTGGCTTTTCATGGCTGCCACATAATCTCCTTGAGATGTGATGGTTGCTTTACTTTTGCTGCTTTTTTGCTGAGGTCGTGTTCCTTTCTCCTTTTTCTCTATCTTCACTTTGAAATCTTCACGGCCAAATTCTTACTTGGAAATCTTCACAGCCAAATTTCAACAATTTCGGTCGAGATGGTTCACCTCCCTTTTTAACTCAGCCTTGCTTGTAATAAGGCTCACTTGAACAGCCTCGCTTGAAATTCAAATTTGAAACATGACTGGTTACTCATGCAACACTCACGGCCATTATTAGGACTATGCACGGTAAAATCTCTTGGGAATGAGATTCCTGTGCATATCAGAAATCTATTGGTGGAGTAGCGGCAAATGAACGTTCAGGCATGATTTCAAGAGGTACTCGAACTGACATGAGTGGACGGACATGCTGACTCACCTATGGACTTGACATTTCAGGAAAGATTCGCTGCAGAATGCACGAATCCATGATTTCGCAGCGCTGTTAGTTATATTTTTTAACGATGCACTGCGAAATGGCTTAATCATTATACGCTGTGAAACTGCTAGACTATGATTGCGCTGCGAAATGGGTCAATAAGACTGCGCTGCGAAATCACTAAAGGACAAGGTGACTTGGCATAAACAAGACATGACTTATGGAATAATGATGAGTGGAGAAAAGCCAATAGGAACAGAGTCTAATTTAAGCTTAAAAAACCTTTAAAACTCTGATTCCTAAGTGAGACAAATAAGAATGGAAACAGCTTAAACATAAACCTTTGTCATCAGACTAGGGCATGCAACTGTATGCATTAAACCTTTAGTTCTAAGTGATAACAATAGACATGCATGAGTTTCTGATGAGGGAATATTCAGTTAACTGGAGTAGCATTAGTTGAGTGCATGCATGCATCAATTGATTGTTAACTCACTATTAGTTCCTTAAACAGTTTGGAACTAATTTAACTGGACTTAACTCAGTAAACTAAGTTAACTAATTACAACTCAAATATAACTCAATCTTATCTCCTTAATTGAAGGGATAACTCTTGCATGACCTCAGAAAGTCTTTTAACTTGAATTTCTCCAACTAATTAATTTAAAATAAATTAATTAATTATTTCCAAGTAGTTGTTAAGATTAAATTCGATTTTAATTCACAATTTAATTTAAGGACAAATTAAATTGGAATATTCATGTTGCCATGTTTCAACAGGAACCTTGAGGCTTTAGACTATGCAGTGCACATAAGAGGACTAATTGGAGGATAATATGCACAGTTCCGAAGCTCAAGGGGCTAGGGTTGAGCACTAAAACTGAACACTATGCAGTTCTAGAAGGAAGGAACTGTGCATTACACAATTCCAAGAGGTAAAGGATGAGCTTGAGGGTTGAGATTTCAAAGTGCGCAGTTCAGGAGGGCTGAGTGAAGGATTGTTTCTTGGGTAGGAAGTTTTCATAATTTGTCTAAGTGTGGGATCAATTAGGTCAAAGTGAATAAGGGAAAGACTTGAACATCATCACACACTTAACACAATAAAATACACAACATTGATCACTTAGAACACATGAACACATAATCCCCTCAATGTGATGAGAATACGACAAATTCCTACAAGTGTGACACTTAAGATACACTTTGCGACGACAGTGACAAAAATTGTGTGAAAATGCATAAAACTTGGGAATGAGTGTAGCACGTCTATATGATAATAAAAAAAATCATTGGAACCAAAGTTACAACTTAAAATGAAGCATAACTACACTTATGTTAAATGTGACACTTCCCATGCCAAAAGACGACATTTGTGACAATAAGAGAAAAGTGCCAACGACACTTAAAAAATTTGAATGACATTGAAAGTGACACATGTTGGAGTGAATATAACATGAAAATGACACTTATTAAAATGAAGGCAAGCAAAAGCGACAATCATAAACATGAAAGTGACACTTGTGAAAGTGAAGGTGCGTAAAAGAGACAATTGAAAAAATTCACCAAAATAGAAGTACAATCACAACCAAAATTGAGAGACTGTCAATTGAAAATGTGCACTAAAATGTCAAAATAGGTTGAAAATTGCATAGGAACTGTCTTGATGGATTGTGTTATGCCTATTCAAGCTTGCGTAAAAGAATGCACCCATGAACTTGTTAAGGACTGAATATGTGTATGCAAGTGACTTCGACACTAAGAAACCAAGAAGACGATTTAAAAACTTAGCATAACATTCATATATCATGGAGTGAATAGATCGTTAGATCCTCAAAATCATGTGGAGGCAAAATTTTGGAGGGTGTTGATCGCAGCATCAACACTTAGTGAAACACTAGTAGAACTCCAACTTATTTGTTTAGGTTTATCCTTAAGGGCAAGGTCTCAATATTTTAGGAAGTATTGATTCATTGCAAGGATTACATTGGCTCCCCATTCAAGCCAGTTATAGATATAATCTCCTATATTCCTTTTCTCAGCTAAACACATTCACAAAGATTGTTTGATGACAATTGTTTTGATTTAGTACAAGGGTAATATAAATTGCGAGTTTAAGATCATCAAAGTCTTAGTTTTCATCTCTACTATTGCTCCATTTCTATTAGGCCTGGTGTACCTCGTTGGAGTCACTAAAAGAAAACAAGCATTTATTTTCTACCAGTGAGCCTGAATAGTACCCTAACGAAGTTATTTGCTTCATCTCTTTGCACATGAAGTCTTTCTCTTATTTCGCCCTTTATTTATTTATTTATAGAATTATGCTTCGATACTTATTATTTCATGGGGAGGAGGAGGGATCCTGGCGTATTAGGAGAAGAATAGGTTGTTCCTTCAAAGAAGGTTATATATACCTGTGATATTGGTTTTCTTGCTAATGATTTTCCCCTTTCCTTCTTCTACTCGATTGGGTCAACAAGAAGATCACCATTTGATTACAACACTGAGTCAAGGAATGCAGATCCTAGAATAGATACAGCTTTATGGTTTGACCAAAGGCTTTTCGTTCGAATGGATCATATTTTTCATTCATACATAATTAACTTTAAATATATGTAAGCCCATGATAGAGAAGAGGATAACGAATAAGCCAATCATTGTTTGTCGTCACAATTCCCCTTTTTAGATTTTTCTAGATTGCCTTTTGAGCCAAGGGAGATCAAATTTCATTTAGAGTTTAATTAAACAAGAAAGACAATCCAAGTCGTCACAAGTCATCACAAGTTAAAAAAAGAAAAAGAGAGTGAAAGTAAAATTTAACCCAAAAAGAACATGGGAGACAAACAAAGTAAACAAACAAATGCAAATGACAAGATAAGAGTAAAAATGGAGGGATGAGTGTGCAAGTAAACTAACATGTAACTTAACCTAACCCTAACCTAACCAACTAGAAGGGCAGGGCTAAGTATAATGGGATTTCTAATGTATCCACCATAACTACTCCCTACCTTCAATCATAAATATATAAGCAATTAAAAGAAGTATAAAGCATTGTGCACAAGAAAATACTACAACTTGAGAAACATGCACAATGAATTGAAGGTCTTTATTATCAATAGAAAGATATGTCATACTTACAAGCTTTAACCAGTTTCAAGATTTACCTTGTTGCTTGAAATGACAATCATACAAACCTTGAAGGCTTCTCGTTGAAGTACATTCATTCATTTTTTTAGTTTTTGTAAACATCAAGAAAGTTCAAAAGTTGTAATTTGCAATGAATCTTGCGATGTAAGATTTTTATTACCATTTGGAAATTGGATCTTGATATTCATAACAATCAATTTGAAAACCCTGATGCTCATGAGAAAATTAATTTTCAATTAACACGTTCAAATAACAAAGAGAATCTTGTGAGGGGTTTTTGATCTAATCTCATTCAAAGCATTTTGAAGATGGTGAGAACCTGACATAACCATAATCCCATGTTGAAGTGCCTCAAATATCTAAGTGTCTAAACAATTAAATGGTGACTCATGAAGATCATTGGGTTCAACAAGATCAATCAATGTAAGACAACTATCATTAGATATGCTAATGGAACAATGATTGATTGAGAGATAGTTATTAGAACCAACATCATGATCAAAATAGTGACTACAAGATCCTTGATTCTCTATTGGTTCCCTTTGTATTCGATTAGACAACATGTCATCTATTGAAACAGCCACTAACATCACAAATTTAGGAAACAAATTAAGATACTAGTCTATTGTAGAATTGAGGCTTTTGTGATCAATCATAGTTATATAAGAAGAAATTTCGGCGCAAATCACATAAAGAAAGACCTTTGTCGACGCGCTTCGAACCAACTAGTGTGGTTCATCATCAGGACAAGTTGAACCAACTTGTCCTGACGATGAACCACACTAGTTGGTTCGAAACGCATCGAAAAAGGTATTTCTTTATGTGATTTGCACCGAAATTTCTTCTTATATAGATACTAGTCTAGTCAAATATTGGAAGATGGGGTTAAATCAAACCAGGCATTCATAACAACACAAGGGTCTTGATTCACCGAATGACTCAAGAATTTACAATCACACACGAAGATATATTGTGTGAAAAATATAATTAGATCTATGACATGCATGAAATTGATAAGGTGACCGATCTCAGAAGCATTTGACAGGGAGGAATATTCTGACCAAAAATAAATTTCTTCTTGACAATCAAAATGATAGGCTTTCAAGTTGAGTATATACATAAAATATATGCTCCCCATTCCTGAGTGCAATGCAAAGGATTCACATGATGAAAGATTAACCAAGCAAGAATATTCCATCTTATCAAAAACCCTATCTTGATGGTTTATATAATTGAGTTGAATGTTTTGAAAGTCCTTCAAGAATGAGCTCACCTCCAATGGATAAATGCTAAGGAAAGAATTATTCATGAAAATATGGATCCAAATCAGTTTAGAAATCTCAAAAAGATTGTGAGAACTTGACATAACCACCAAAGGGGGTTGAATTGCCTCGACTTCTTGACAGGTCTTTGAACTTTTTGGTGGTGGATCATCAAATCTGGGTGGCATAGAAAAATCAAGAGGAAGATATGCACCAATGTTATTAGATGTATCAATGAAAATATTGTTAATGACACTAGTTTGATCAGAGTCAATAGCAAACATATTAGATTCTTGATGGATAGAAAATTGAGATGCATCAATCGAAAAACTCCCTTGATCATTTATAATTGTAACATCTTCCTCTTGACATATGAAAGATTTGAAATTGAGCAAATCATGAATAATAGATTCAATCTTTTCATCCTTCAATCATAAGACCACACTATCATGTACCTAATTACGATAATGACCAGTCGAATAAAGATCTAAAGGATTTAGAGAGACTGTTGGTATAATAAACTTATCCCATGTGCCTAGGTATAATGAGTAGTGTGCTAAAGGTGAGGAAAGATGAAAAGACTCAGGCGGAGAAACACCAGTTGTAAAATTAGATTGAACTTGTAAAATCAATGGATCAACATGCTTGTTATGCTCCATGATATTATCTTCATCATCATAATGATTGAAGATAAGCATACCAATGAAATATTCAGATTGATCTTGCTTTTTTTCAACAGAGTATATCAAAGATCCAAAATCCTAACAACTTGTTTCTTCAAATTTGATATCTAAAGATGCATGTCTTGAAGAAATTTCAGAATCATTATGAATTGAAAGAGAATCCCATCGCATAAATGAATATTGAAAACTATGAGAAGAAGATTCCAAATCGATACCATACAAATCCAAGTCCCTAGAAAAAGGAAATATATCATTCGATGTACTTGGATATCCATCACCACATGTGTTAATGGAAACAAGGAAGTCATGGTGATGGTTGTCGAAAGTATCAAATTGAATGAATAATTTGAAATCATTTGACAATTTATCAAGATTATGAGATGCATGACCGGTCGAGAATGCGATATTGTCATCTCGAAAGAGGGAAGAAAGATGGAACATGTCTTCAACACATTTCTCCTCTACCTGTGAAATGCAACTACCTTCTTCTCAGTTATTGCTTGAAATAAAAGGTTGAACATCATTAAAAGTTGAAGTAGGTTGATCAAACATATCATGAAACAAGGAATCGTGAGATGTATATGGTATAGGTTGAAAATTATCCCTTGAGGAAATTATGTTTTCAACTGGATCACATTCAAGATTAGGATTATGTACATTAATGTGATCTTGAAAAACTAAGGGATCAACTTTTACTTCAGACTCTGAGTAATTTATAAACCATTCCAAGTTCTTGTCAATAGGATCTAAATCATGGGAATTGAGCGGAGGTTGAATGGACATATCAAAAATTCAATTTTCATATTTCCCAACTTTAGCATCATCACCAGGAGGCATCTAAATTGGTACTAGAAAAGGAGGAGGACAATGAACAAATGAAGTAGTAGCTTCCTCCTCACAGATTTGGGGTGTCTCATGATCAACATAAGTTGGGAGAGAAAAATAATTGAAGGGTTCAGATGAAAATGATTTCACGGAGAGAAGAATCAAACTCTAAAACGTTTCACTGATAAAATCTAAATCAATCACCCCCTCAAGAAATTCATAGCAAAGGTGGAAAAACTGATTAAGAAAATCCTCTACAAATTCACCAAATTTCATTTTGAGGAGATCAATCCTAGTACATACATATTGATAATCATACTTGTCAAAGACTTGATGAAGCTCCTTGTGAAATTGATCAAATGAATGGAAGTGGATGGTATATTCTGACACCACTTCTTAACTCTACCTTCAAGAGTGAGGGAAAATAATATACAAACAACATTTTCATCATCGATTTCATTAGATTTACAAAAACCAAGAAAATCATATATATGTTTAGCTATGAATGTACCACCCTCACCATCAAATCTGTATTGAGACAAGTGATGAAATTATTCTGAATAGGTGAAAAGTTTACCAGGGGATACATTAGAAAAACATTTTGAGATTATGATTTGGGGAAGAGCCATCTAATATTAGAGATTCAAAACAGACTCAACGAGCATATCTTATCATCTAGCCCTCCTTCTAGTGCCAACTATTGGTGGTGCTAGAAATTCATCAACCAAGGGGTTCTCCCTGATGTGAAGTCCTAATTATACCTCACACCATTCGGAGTAGGAGCCCCAACCAGAAATATGGCCAGTTTCCATTGTCCTTAGGGATTTTTCTTAGCTGCAATTATTAACATAAGAGGTTATACAAAATTCTTTGAAACAAGAAAGTGAGTGGACATTATGAGGCATACAATTGTGATGTATGCAAAGTACTTTCATGGCAAGGAGAAAGAGAGTGAGCCTCTAGAATAAAATTTATAGTACCATCCTAAAAGAGACACACAAGAGCATAAGAGGATCGCAAGTCAGTCTGCAAAGTAGTTCACAATCCAACCATAATCATAAAACCAAATACAACACACCTTCAACAAGTACCAAATCCACCAAAATAGTTCAATTTCCTTAGTACACATGAATGAAACACATACCAAAAACATATAAAGAATAGTATTATGATATTCACGATACATGCATGAAAATGTGGTGTCTCATCGAGCTTCATATATTAAGTGGAAGTGCCAATATATACAAATACAATGCTACCACACTAGCCCCAATAGTGGAAAATCAAGTCACCACTTGCTTCTCCAAAGAAAGATATTCTCTCATATGCCAAGCTAGATAAGCCAAGGTGAAAGTTCAGGTCCCAAAAGTCCCTTTTCTTGAGTTTTGAGGGCGTATTTATAAAAAATTGGGTGACTCTTCACCTCCCATGTGACTCTTCACCTCCCTCATGACTCTTGAGATTCTATAGTGAATTTTCGAAATCTTACATGACTTTTGAGCTTCTATTGTTGCCATTATGATACAAGTGTTGTCCTTGATGGCAACTCACTCACAAGTCAATTCAGTTTTGGTAAAAGGCAACTCACAATACAACAGGTATATTCAGAGGTAACAGGACAGTGGTATAGAAGAACAGGAAGGTGGAGCTAAGGTCTACTGATCAGAATATAGAAGGCAAAGGAAAACGTTGATGAAAAGAAATTTAAGAAGTATACACAGGTCCACTTAGTCAAAACAGTGTATACACATTGGTCCACAGAACAAAAAGAGTGTATATGTATACACGCACTCCCACAGGAAGAAAGGCCTGTACATGTTGCAAAACCAAGGTTTTGGTCTGTAGTATTGACCCTAGGTATTTGGTATGAGGTATTTGGTTCATGGTATTGACCCTAGGTATTTGGTACAAGGTATTGACAAAGGGCCTAAAGCTATATAAGGAGGAGAAGATCATAAGGCCAGGTGTGAAAGTGTATGGGTTTCTAAGGAATACTTCTATCTGAAGTATATTTTATGTTGTAAGGGATACGTTTGTGATTTGATCTGAAATACTTTGTGCACCTTGAATTCAATATTGTATCAGGATCATGAGAGCTGAAATGACTTATTATTGGATGATCTGATATTCATTGGGCTAGTTCTGACTATGTACACCTGGTTTATTCTTTAAATGTCGTGATATGGGTTTGTCTGAAGTTCAAAAGTGCAGCAAAGTTATGAGTTGATATTTGCAGATATGTACGATGGTTCATCTCTTCAAAAGCGCATGAACACACAGGTTATACTCTTCAAAATAGTGTATACAAAAGAAAAGCTTCTTTTTCAGATCTGTCTCATCTATCTAATCAAATTTTTTTGTTTCATTGTTGTCTGTCAATGAAGTCTTCTTAGATATTAATGTAAAATTGAATCCGTAAGGAGGCTGGTATTTGATTAATTGATTGTATAAGTGAGAAGAAGTGATAGAATCCAGAATAGTTGGTTACACATTTTAACGAGTAATAAAGGTTTACAGGGGATGGCGGGTGCTAGGGTTTACTATTGCAGCGAGTTGATGGTGGTCGCAGTCGGGGCTGCTGCAAAGATTGAAGGCGATCCAGAGTCTGGAGATACAGTGAGCGTCATTTTTCACGTTGTCCTCTCCGTGGAATGGCACAGTCAAGAGCTTCAAACCCGTCCAGACCACTACGGAAAAGCATCTGTGGAGTTCTCTGCCTCAAGGAGATATGGTTTTTTGATATGGAAACAGCAGAGCATGCCCAGGACCTTCGATATTAGAGATCTACTCAAAAAAGCCGGTCAGATCTATGATTTGGGTTCTTTCTCTTATATTCCAATCAAATTGATAGTTGAAAATGCCGAGGGTTTTGACCTGTGCAAACATCCCTTCCGGCAAAAATTACAACGGGATCAAGCAGTGAGGAGCTCTGTGGTTACCCACCTCCGTGCAGGGTTAAACAAGGAGGCTTTCGGGGCGATGAGAAGTGTGGTGCTCAACCACGACTTTGAACAAAGGCACCACCAAGCCGTATTGAATTTAGAGACCAGGACGCGTCGATCCCAGAATGCACAGGGCAATGGCAGGGGGGGTCTGCATGTTGCAGATCTGCTCTCTCTTACAATGAAATGGCCAAAACTTTGCAGATCTAGCCCAAATCTACCGGTTCCAGCCAGCATGCACGACCCCAGGCAGCAGATCGGTAGCTCCAAGCAAAGATCGAGCAGAGGGTTTGTAGATCTAGACCTGCATAAAGAAAGAAGAACTAAAACGAGGTCAGATCTGGAAGATTCATAGCAAGTAAGAACAACCCGTTTTCAGATATTTATTAAATCCCCTCAGGGGAAAACCAGATTAGTGTGGGTTCATGCAGGAGGCGCCATCTTGTAGCTGAAACAGAAGATATGGATAGAGATGGGATACCCAGTTCAGATTCAACATCTGGTCAGTGGCAGGTGGTCACTCCAGGACTGTAGAACAATGAAAAGCTATGAGATCAACCCAGGAACAATCATAGCTTTAAACCTGAGGCTGAGAGGAGGGGCTCTGCCTCAGGGATAGACAAGCTCTTCAGGGGGAGGCAAGGGGAAAACAGCACCCCAGCACCAACCCAAGGGAGGCTTATCCTATAAAAACATTCTTCAAGGCAACAGAGACTCAGGGCCCTCGCCAGACCACGGCGGAAATAAACCCAAGCCATACATTGTAGATCAATTGGGGAAAACCCCAGCTCTGAACTTTGACTCTACAGGGCTAGATGAATTCGTAAAGTCCTATGAAACGCAGGCCCTAATATGTCGTTTTAACAGTTTTTGGCCTAAACCAATGGATATTTTCCATTGGATCTTCACTAATTGGACCATGGAATGTGACATACATCTATGCTCCAAGGGGTTTTTCATAGTAAGATTCACAACCAAGGAAGTCAGAGATACAGTCATCAGCACTAGGTCGTGGTTTTGGGGAACAGCAGGGTTGTTTATGACCCCATGGTTTCCAGATTTCGACCCAAACAAAATGACTATATCCATAGTACCGGTGTGGGTGCGCCTCTACAACCTTCCCCTTCACTTCTGGAGCGAACAAGTCCTGGAAGGTATTGGGAACAGCATAGGGAAATATATTAAAACAGATCTGGAAAGGATTGATGAAAGGATCTACACCTTCGCACGCATTTGTGTGGAAGTGGATCTAAGCAAAGGGCTGCCAGACAACATAAGGCTGATCTACAAACAGCAAAATTGGTTACAGGCATTGGACTATGAAAACACAGCTTTCAGATGTAGGCTCTGTAGGCAGACAGGACACCTGCAAAGTTCATGCCTAGAAGCCAAGAAAGTAAACAGTAAAAAGAAGCAGAAAGGGAAGCAGAGGAAAGGATGGCAATTCTCCACCCCATACTCAGAGGATCAAGAATCAGAAGCAGAGGAGGAAGAACCCACTGCAGAGAATGCCGAGGTTACTCAAGAAACAGAAACTCAGAAGGGTACCACTTCAGTTACAAAGAACTCACAATATCACTCAAATCAGGCGGAGAAGAATCAGGTAGAGATGACAAGTGCGGACCAAAGCATGGGCGGCACCAAACGGCATCACCAAATAGATACATCAGACTCAGACAAAGAACCAGGCCCACAGAATACAGAAACACAGCTAGTCATTGCTTCGATCGAGGCCACTCAAGGAGAATGGCGCAAGGTCGAAAAGAAAAAGGGGAGAAAAACTTGAAGCGTGAGTTTTACTCACTACCGGAATTCAATTTTTCTTTCTTTCTATCTTCTCTCTCTCTCTCTTTTCTTATTTCTTTGTGCACGTTAGTCTTCTAACGTTGCGTGGGATATGTATGCACCTGAGCCATGTGGCTGCTTATGGTATGCTAAATTGCAGCTGATAGTGTAACTTTTCATTAATTCATTAATAAAAGGTTACCGTTTTTTCCTTTGGAAAAAGTGAGAAGAAGTGATCTCTATTGATGCCTGTGTAAAGCTCTATAAGTTTACAGTAGATGTTTAGTATATTTCTGGTTGGTACAGACTTGATTCAAAAGTTTATTTTTGCAGTAGTTTTGAAGGTATACGTAGGTTTGATTAATGGAAGTAATGTATACAGTCTAATGCATGGTTGGTGAGGTTACAGCTGGTTCTGAATGATGATGCAAGTTTCTGGGTTCAGCACAGTGTTCTGGTGTTAGTGGTCTGATTGTTCAAATCAATTGAATGTTGGTTGATGCAGTTTAAGTTTAAAAGTTTTTGATGGGTCCAGTATGAAAATTAGATGAAACCTAGCCTTCAGATTGTGGTGTTGTGTTACTGGAGTATCTAGTCTGAAAAATCATGAAACATGGTCCCTGAAGGAAGAAATAAGGTCGTATCCTTCTGTAGGTCGATGCCTACGTACTAGTAAATAAATTGGCTAGTACAAGAGCTAGGGGGTTGCAGCTCCCTTCCAGTAGAAGCTGGAAAATGAGAGAAGGTTGTAGCCTTCTGCAGGTGGGTGCCTACGTATTGGTATGAGTCTGCACTAGTACAAGATTGTAAATAGATTTTCTTATTATTAAAAGAAGACAGAGATGACAACAGTAGGTGGTTTTCACCCACATTGGGTTTCCACCTTAAATCTTGGTGTTCATGTGTGTTGCTTATTTGTGACGTTTTATTCTATTTTTACTGCATTGTCTAATAAGTTACTGATGCACTGGTTTAAGATCAACACATGATAAATTGTCTAAATCACAAGTTCTATGGATATACATTGGTTTCTCTAATCAAAATTGTGTGTACATGCTAGTTCACTTCACTGAAGTAGCATATATAAATTTGTTTGGGAAATAAAATTATTGATATGATAATGTTGATTCACCCCCCTCTCAGTATTATTTCCAACATGTATATGACTTTAGAAATCTATAGTGACTCTTCATATGCCATGTGGGACCCTTGGACCTCCACATATTTTACATTTTCTCATTTTGGATAATTACATAATTACATTCCACAAATGATGTGGCAAGGCACTATGACACATGTGACTCTTGACAATGCTGACATGGAACTTCATGATGATGTGGAATTTCCAAGCTTCTCCTTTTGCCTCTTTCTTTGCATCTTCATGACGGATCTTGCATGTCCTTTGTATTCATCTACCAACGAGCTTATTGATATGAATTTTTCATGCGATCTGATCTTTGATCTTCTATCGGAAGCTAGTGTCTCTTCTTCTTCCTATTCAAAGATCAACTTGTCTTTGCAACTGCATAGGTGTCTTCCAACATGGTCCCCTCCTTCATCTCCTTCATCATCATCTTTTCATAACATGATATAATACCTGCAATTAAAACCCACTCATGATAAGATGACATCAATCTAAAGACTCCTATTCTAACATTATGAAAATCAACAACTGAGTTGGAACTAGGTGCTAGACTGAGAGACTGGCTTAGGGATTGCACAGTTGCGCAACTCAATAGGTCAAGAGCAAGGACTGAGGCTTGAGGCTACGCAGTGCATACTTGAAGAAGGTCAGGGTAGGGTGATTGAGGGGATCAAGGAGGCAGGCTTGAGGCTTGAAGTTTCCCACTAGAGAGAGGGAGGCATAGGTCTCGCGCAGTTTCACAGTTCAAGGAGT
>APFE030022578.1:0-10477 GCA_000404065.3 Pinus taeda
AAGATAGAGAACAATAAAATATGAATAAAATGACGACTTCAAAAACTATCAAATTTAGAAAATAATTTTTCACATTTCACACACTAGAAAATTAAAAGTCAAAAAATAGGTCTTTTAAAAAAAAAATTGTGATGCAGAATACTCACTTTTTAAAATCAGCATGAAAATCACTACCATTCTAAAACTTGATTTCATCCTTGAACATGAAAAAAAATTAAAGTTCCAAAAACCATGTTCTAAAAAAAACATGTGTATTCTGCATCACCACTTTTGAAAATCAGGTCATTTTTTTACTATCTCTACGAAACGGGTAACAGTATCAGTTCCCGTTTCAAAGTTTACATTGTTATCACCATGTGGTTCAACAGTTGTTTTGGTGCCCAAGAAAGATGGAACCTGGTGCATGTGTGTAGATTATCAAGCTTTGAATAAAGTTACCATAAAGAATCGATACCCACTGCCCATTATAGATGATTTGCTAGATCAGTTGAAGAATGCAAAATATTTCACTAAAATAGACTTGGGAAGTGGATATAATCAAGTTAGAATAGCTGAGGAGGATATTTGGAAGACTTCTTTTAAAACCAAACAATTCTTGTTTGAGTGGTTGTTTATGCCTTTCCATCTTTGCAATGCTCTAGATACATTCATGAGAGTCATGAATGATGTTTTAGGATCGTCTCTTGATGAATTTGTAATTGTCTATTTAGATGATATTTTGATATTCAACATATGATGATAAGATCATGTCAAGCATGTGAGGAAAGTTTTGGATGTCTTGAGAAAAGAACAGTTACTTTTGAATATGCCTAAATGTGAATTCAAGAAAACTTCCATAGTGTATTTGGGCCACATAGTTGGAGGAGGTGAGCTAAAGATTGACCCCTCTAAAGTTTCGGTCATTTTGAATTAGCCAATACCCAAACCAATCACAAAATTAAGGAGTTTTCTAGGAGCAGCATGCTATTAGAGGAAGTTCATTGCCAATTTCTCTTCCATAGCAACTCCACTACATGCTTTGAAAAACGTGAAGGTTGTCTTCCAGCAGGGAGAGAAAAAATCATTTGATGCTTTAAAACAAAAGATTAGTTCAGCCCCAGTTTTAGCATTGTTGGATTTGAAACAACAATTTGAAATACAGACAGATGCAAGTGACTATGCCATGGGTGCAGTTCTTTTACATCATGGTAAGCCCATTTCATTTCATTCTGAGATTTTTAATAGCGTTGTTATTAACTATCCTACATATGATAAACAAATTTATGCATTGTTGAAAAGTGTGAAGAAATGGAAGCATTACTTAATGGGAAAAGAAACCATTATTCACATGGATCATCAACCTTTACAATATCTACAATCTCAAACAAAATTGCAAAAATCAAAGAACTTTTGTTGGATGGGATTCTTACAACAATTCCACTTGGTAATCAAGTACAAGAAAGTTATTTATAACAAAATTTCTAATATAATTTCTAGACCGGTTGTTAATGTAGCCATTTTACTCAAGAAGCATTATGTTTTGCCTGAAAGTTATGTTGAACAATACGCACATGATGCTGAATTTTAAGAGGTATATTCAAACTTGAGTCAAGGCCACCAAGTTCATGAATTAAAATACCATGTACATGATAATATTTTGTATCATTTGGGAAAAAAAATTGTTCCATAAGGAGAGAGAGTAAATGTCACAAGGGAAGCACACACTTGTCTTATTTTTGGACATTTCAGTGTAAGTAAAACAATGGAAAATATTCAAAGGTAGTTTTACTGGCCTCATATGCTTGAAATTCTATCACATTTTATCAGAGGTTGTTCATTGTGTGCAGTCAATAAGCCTAGTAATAGGAAACTAGGATTGTACACACCACTTCCAATGCCTTCACGTCCATGGGAGAGTGTTTCTATGGATTTTGTAGGAGGTATTCCTTTATCAAGAAAATGTCATCATTATTTGTACATAGTTGTGGATAGGTTCAACAATATGTGCATATTAATGCCTTGTAGAAAAACAAATTATAGTTGAAAAAATAGCTCAAATTTTCTTTCAAAATGTATGGATTCATTTTGGATTACCTACTTCTATTGTAAGTGATTGTGATTCTTGATTTGTTGGGACTTTTTGGTCAAATTTATGGAACTTGATGGACACCAATTTGAATAAAAGTACAACCTTCTATCCACGAACAGATGGTCAAACTGAAGCGGTTAACTGGATAGTTATTCACTTGTTAAGAGGATATTGCAGCAAACATCTTTAGTTGTGGGATGAACAATTGCATTATATTCATCATGCTTACAATTGAGCAAAACACTCTTCTACTCTAACTTCGCCTTTTGAGGCATGTCTTGGTTATTTGCCTAAATCGTCTTTGGATTTCATCTTTGAGAAATATGTAGTTGTAAATGGACATAGCGAAGTATAAGGAAACGCATGATAAGCATCATGTGTATCATAAGTTTCAAGTAGGTGATGAAGTTTGGCTTTAAATTAGTAAGGAAAGGCCTTCAAGGTGAAGGTAAAAGGCTTTAACCAATCTGTTATGGTCCATTTAAAATTTTGGAAAAGATTGGTAACAATTCTTTCAAGGTTGATTTGCCTTCATATATGAAAATTTATTTTGTTGTTAATGTTGAAAATTTGAGATTGTATGAGCATCCTTTGATTGAAGATCAAGGAGAGAGCATACAAATTCCATCAATTGAATACTTTTCTCCAGAATTTTTTAACGATCTTCAACAAGAAAGCATCCTTGATAGAAGAGCAAGGTCATCAAAGACGAGAAATTTTAATTATCTTCGAGTGGGTCTCAAAGGTACAAATCCATAAAAAACCAAATGTATTGAAGAATGGAAGGTGAGGGAACAATACCCTCATCTGTTCAATAAATGAATATAATATTTTAGGGTCGAAAAGACTTCCAGTGGGTTGGAGTGATCATATTCACAAAATTATGCTGAAAAATAAAAGTGTTAGAATTTTGTTAAACTTAGATTTAGATCAAAGAGTTTGTCATTTTGAATCCAGCATCAACAACACCCAAATGTGAGTGCATATGAGGAAGTTATAGCAATTCAAGTTCAAGTTTTACTTGTCCACATGATAGGATTCGATGACATGGCAAAGCCCTTCAGTGAATGAGGAGGCGCCTAGTGGTAGGCCAGCGTTGGCCCCCGCATATCGCAAATCATAGTTGTAGGCAGAGAGGTGTTTAAAATCATCCCCAAAACATCTAGGGCTATGATGAAATAAGGCAATCGAAAATCGCAACCACAATCAGCGAAGGGATGACAGTTATGAAAATTGGCCCTGGAAAGCACTGTGATGTGATTCGATCGCACATCGCAAATCGCAATAGCATTAAGAATTGGCCTTGGCAAGTTTAAGTTGTGATTGCGATATCACAATCGCGTAGATGGTAGGTCCCAAAGTTTTTTTACCATCGAATAACCCTCGATTATGAAATGTGAAAAGGATCTCGATTGCGATTCGTGATTCAGTCGATAGGATATGGCTTGCCGCACGGCGAAATATTCACCTAGTTAGCAAATTTTTGGGGTAATTTGTTATTTAGTGGCCAGAAAAGGGGAATTCATTGAGAAAAATGTGGGAGAATTGGGAGAGGTCATCACTCCTTCAGTTATTATCCAAATGAGGTGTAAAAGGAGTGAATCCTAGTAGTTTTGGCTATTTTGAACTCATTGAGACATGTTCAAGAGGAATTTGAGAATTATAAACACACTTTTATTATAATTTTGAGCATAATAGAGTGGCCCAAGCATTAGAAGATGGACCAAGGAGACGTAGCCCAAGAGGCTTGAACTCCTCATCAAATCAATGTGTTGTGTGTTGTATCTTGATGTTCTTTGTTGTTATTTTGTTGTTGTTCAACATATGTTTTTTGTTAAATTGTTTATAACATTTACATAAGAAACTCTCATGGGAATCAGTTAATTAAGCAAAAACGGTCAATCCTTAAGAACTTGATAAGAAAATGATAAGCATCTTTGGTTTTATTCTGAATGGGGAACTAGCACAACATTACTAATATACTCTATTTCAGATCAGAAGGTCATTGGATAGTTATGAAATGGTGTAAGATCTCCAAATATAAAAACATAATAATATCACATATGATTGTTTCACATGTTGTTCCCTTTGCCTTCATTATTACCTCATAACCATGTTAACATAACCTTATATAAATACGAATGTCTTAATTTCTTTAAACAATATTTACGTGTGCTAGGATTTTACCTTTACCATACCACCACTTGGGTACTCACAACATGTATGAATATATTAATAAATAATTTATTATATCAACCATGGTTGAAGGAATTATAAACTAAATTTCTTCTATCACATATGTAATTTTAACATGACTCAATTGATGTATGGTTTCTATAAAAATACATGATGTTACTTATACAATTAATGTATCATGGGAATTTACAAAATCTTGTCAACCTCTTAATAAGCATATTCTTGACTTTATTATTTCTTGGTTACGGAACAAGAAACAACCATAATTGGTCATCAAGTCACACTTAATATAGTTCCATGCCATATTGAACCAATATGCAACACCTTATATTGCCATGCATATCTACATGCACTTTATTACATATTTATTACTTAATATGTTTATTTTTTAAATGCACATCTCAACTATTTTTCTCTCTTGCATAGCTTAAAATTTACATAACTAAATTATTTACGCATTGAAACTAGATGAACAAATGTAACAACATAATAAAATATGTGTTAACGAACTTTTCTTTCCATTCTCTCCACCTAGCATAGGTATCTACAACATATATGAGCTACTCCATGAACTTATTACCAACTACACAATAGATCATGAACTGTGATTTTCTCACCTAAGTGGAAATTCATATGTCTAACACATAAAATTGATGTTGCTACTTTTGAAAGTGTCACTACTACATTATGGACTTGTAATGTCACCAATTGGAATTTCTATAGTCCATAATTCTCCTTTAGATAACTTTTTTAGTTCTCACACATAAAATTGATGTCGCTACTTTTGAAAGTGTCACTACCACATTATGGACTTGTAGTGTCACCAATTTGAATCGCTATAGTCCATAATTCTCTTTTAGATAACTTTTTGAGTTAGTAAGCGTCAACTTTTATCAATGGTAATTTGCATAATTTTGGGCCAATCCTGTGCCAATTTTTCATCATTATCACAATGTACACAACTTTATTTTTTTTTAATTATTTTCCCTTGAGTCATATTCGCATATTCTTGAGTCAATGTTGCATAATAGTTATGCCTTTAGAATATGTAATGCATCTCATGCATCATAACTTTGTTTTTTGTTTTAAGGTGGTTTCATATTAATAAATATAGAATGTGTTATTAAAATCATTTAGCATTGTAATATTCTATTCGATAAAAAAATATGTTATAAAAAATTTGTGGTATTTATATATAATTTTTATGTTGTCAAAGCATATCACAATCAATGTAGGAAGTATATTATAATGGGATATTATAGTACATATTTATATGCAATTACGATTTTAATCTTATTTTTAGTCATTCTCAAGTCTTCTAAAAATATTTTTTTTTTGAAAAATGGTTGTCACAGCCCTAGCCCCAGGGAGACCCACATAGATCAAGGTGCACTATGGACTCTCAAAGCATATGACACGAACATAATTCTACCCAATTAGTTACCCATGTCATTTCTACTAGACTTGGACTATTCCTTATAATAATTCTTATTTAAGTGTTTGTGAAATAATGTGTCCACTAATTTCAAATATATAACTAAAATAATATCCATAAACATGTATAATTGCAAACCAAACACATTGCAAAATATAAATATAGAGTGGGTGGTTAACTACCCTGACAACCAAATTAGCTTATATGTAATGACAAAGTTTTAAAATGAATAACCCTATTGGGTATTTTACATCAAGGAAACACTTTCCAAAACCATCACACAACCTCCCTAGGCCGAACCCTAAATTCATGTTGTGATCCCCAAAGCTTTGGTATTTACAAACCCCAAATTACAACCTCAAATTTATGACTCAAAAATTTTCTGATAGTTGTGTCATGCAGTGCTTTGAGGACCTACAATTTTTTGTCCCTGTGTAAGATACCCCCGAGGAATGTCTCAAAATACCCATCAAATTTATGAGCTTTCTTTGAATTTGTCTCGATGGTATTTAGTCAAAAAATTTGTGTACATATAGTTGTATAGTTGTAGGTGCACTTTTTATAATTTGTTTCAATAAAAGTATAAAATAGTTTGTGTACATATGGTTGTAGGGTTGTAGGTGATGTTTCAATAATTTGTTTCAATAAAGGTAAACATAGAACCATATAAACAACATGAAAATTATTCAACCCAACAAAATTTAATTTATATTAGACTTTGAAAGGGTACATACCACTAATAGAGAGTCCAATAATATATATCAGAAATAAAACGATAAATATCAAAATAAATGTTATGTATATATATGGTTGTAGGTCATTGATAAGACAACTGAGAAATGTACCAACATTACAATATAAGTAGTAAGAAATGTTGCAACGTCGGGCCTTAGCCACCATCCCACTTTAGCCAGAAAAAATATAAAATAAATACGGACTGGTACCACTCTATAAATAGTGGACAACGTGGAAGTCCCAGTGGGAGAAATGTAAAATTAAAGAACCCCACCAAAGGTCTGAATTAAAAGCCTTCAAATCCCCAAAAAATCTGTAGGAAGAGATATATCTATGAGTTTTAATGTTCAGTACATATAGTAAAGTACCATGATAATACATCTACCTCCTCCTCGTACCTGTATCATCGTGGGAGTAAAATTCCCCAATCTGCTGAAAACACAACCACCTGGGATCAAGATGAGGGGGTAGAAGAGAGTTCAAATGGGACAATTCACCGCATTATAATTAACCAGGTAGGAGAATACAAGAAGGAAAATGTCATACAGTCATCAAAGGCCACCCTCGTGTATCTGCAGGAAATATTTTTAACAAGATTTTTCACCAGTGAGTGTCTACACCACCTCCCCCAAATAAAACAATGAAACCACCACAAGATAATAAATAAACTAGACGAAAAAAGCTCCACACTATAATTATAAAATTTAGAAAAATATCACATAGATCCTGAGAGCCTTCAGTCTGCACAAACAATGTCAAATGTAGAAACCTGAGTGTAGAAATCAAAATGCCACAGTAGATGAAGGAACTGGGACAATATCCATTTTCATCTAGCTTCAATGACACATAATCCTGAAATGATACTATCCTCGAATGCACTTTCCCGATGCCAATACTAGTATCATATACTATCTATTATAACCACAAACCACTACAGGCAGCCGATGACTGAGATTGATCATCTGTCGTATGTCAAATTGATCGCAACAGCCTCCGCCACAACTACCAATGCTCATCATCTTAGTTTTAAGCACATTTCAAGCCACCCTTGATCTCCAGGCACATTGCAAATTAGGTGAAACTTGCTTCTTCTCTTGTAAGACTCAACAACTCTAGAGAAAAACCCCCTTAACCACCCTCCGTGTCTACTTATATGGGAGTATATGGGGAACTCCTAATGATATTCTCTGCTTCCAAAGAAAACCTTAAGAATCCTGCTATCATCGGTTTTTCCAGATGGTCTCATAAAAAAAACTCACCAAAACATATTCACAAGATATCAAAACCATGCTTGCCTCCCATTTCAACCTATAAATGTGGCTCCATGTGTTACTTGGATAACTTGAATATTTTGACATGTGTTTGTGCACTGTCATAAATTCATGAAGAAATATTTGTTAGAATTCATAATATTAAAAACATGGTTGATTATTCTATGAAGTGTTAGATGGGAGAAATGGCATATAGAGTACTCTTTTGTTTCAAATTTTCATGGTTAATGGTTTTAGTAGGTTATAAAGTATGATTAATTACTAATTGACACATTAGATTTTGGAATATATTACCACCAGGGGAGGGACACCATTACTTGTGTTCTCTCCCATCCACCTCAGTTGTCGATCAGGAGAAACCTGCAAACTCATATGACACCTACCGAGTAGCTCCTACAACGTGTCGCAGTGGGTGGGGGCATTTAAGACAACAATTAATATGTTGTTTAGGGTTTAATTCCGCATGTTTTGTAGCATACCTTCTCTCCCATGTGTTGTTTCGTTCAGGTCCAGTGTGTGGGTGATGTGGTTTGCCAATGATGGATTAGGATGGCTCCAATGCTGGTTCACCTTGTCTGCCATTCTAGAGCTTCTCACCAAGGGAGGTTTCTTGCAGTGGTTCGTTAACCATTTACGGTTTATGGTGTAGTTGCTTAATTTCACCTAGCATTACTATTTACACACGTTCGTTTCTTGTTCATGGTTTAGGATTTTGTTGTTTTACCTGTTTCAAGGGGGTTTTAACACTCCCATTGTTGTTGTTCATTCTACACCGTCGAGGCTTTACAAATCTCATTGTTGTTGTTTGTTTTGCATTGTCGAGGGCTTATAAATACCTTGGTTGTTGTTTCATCCTTGCGACCTGTTGTTTAGGAAGGGGCTAGTGTTTTTTGGAAGGAGCCAGTGCGAAATTCTAACCAATTCGAGGTCCATGAAAGAAAATTTGTAAAATCATGGGTTTTTTTTTAAATTGTTGTAATTCGTTTGTAGGTTTTTACCCAACTACTAATTTTTTCATATGTTTACAAGTTTTTGTTGCGGGTAATTTTTGTGGTTATTGCAAAAAAGGTATGACGACTCCTGGGAGGCGTTTGGACACGGTGGTAGCTTCTACGTCTCTCTGGTAGGATTCTAAATCCTACCAACCATTGTGTTTTTCAACACTTAAAATTCCTGTTGGGATTTTTGTAATTTTTCTCTTGTTGCACTATTGTGTTTTTAAACACTTGAATTTGCTATGAAATTAGCTCTTATTGCATGTTTTTTTCATTTTCTTCTGATTTTTGTTAGCTCTGTTATGATTACTGGTTTCTTCGTTATGATTATTATTTTTCTGCTTGCGATTTCTACTTGCTTTTCTTGCTTTGTTTTATTCTTGAATGCTTATGAATGGATACCAAGTGAAGTAAAGGCAATCTTAGATGGATGCAATCAATGTTGTTCTTCCTTTTACTTGTGCTCCATAGTTTTTATGGCTATTAATTATTCACATCATCGGTCTCTCATGAGCTTTAGCAAGCCCTTTGAGTTTGTAACAAGCACGCAATGACATTCTTCAATGTTTCCCCAATTATACCATTTGTTGTGCATTTTATCCACCTTAGTGTGGATTTCTCTTCATGTTAATGACTCTATACATATCCCAGATAGGTGACCTTGCTTCCTAAATCCCTTTTTGAAGGGTATTACTTTAGTTTCCTCCCTCTTCTAGTGAGGAAATATTTTATTCAATGGTTGCGCACATAAATTAATTGTTACATCAAAAAAATAAGATAAGGAGTAATTGGAAAAATGTCTGGGATTAGGAAGTTAACCATATTTTATAGTAAGGCCTGTAGGCTACCACGTTACACCTCCTTTTCCTCTCTTGGTATGATTTGTTCATGGCATGAATTCCCAAATAACCTAACAATTACCTTAACAACACTTAAGAAAAATTATCTAATGCCTATAGTATTGCATGTGTTGTTCCTCATAGCACCGTTGGCAGGAGGTTGTGATTTGGTCCATTTTAGATTATATTTAGAAGCTTGGGAATTATACGTTGTATATGGTGGAGTTTATTTTGTATGGTATCCAATGGAGGTCCTAAAAAAATCACACAATTACCCAATTGTTGTAGTGGCTACAACCACCCTCCAAAATTTTGCCTTAGCTTCATTTTCGAGCTTCCCTATCAACCTTTCATAGCAGCATGTCTTGCCTTGTCAAATACACAAGAATCAGTGATTTTCTTGCAGATTTCCAGCCTATGCATGAGAGCTTGTTGCATCCCCCTCACAGGTTATTTCTCTGGACTTGGTCCAGCTGCAAGCTGAGTAGATCCCTCAAGAAATTGCACAATTCTAGAGGGGAACTAGCCTTCCCTCCAAAAATTATGCAAATTTTCCTATCATTGTTCACTGGAAAAACTGTACAAATTCCTCCCAATAGGACTGCTCAGCCCATAAATTGCGTAATTCTAGGAAGCAGTTACCTCCTCTATCCAGAAATTGTGCAATCCCTCTGGGCAACCAGCCTAGCTTCCTCCCAAAAATGCACAAATTTTCCCCTCAACTTAGTAGACTATTGCAGGTGCCATTGAGTTATTCGGTTCCACCTAGGACTGGGAAAACTTGACTTGCATGCGTGGGCTTCCTTTTCCAAAAATAGAAAAAAGCAACATGTAAAACCATCCCTAGATTTTAGGAAGCTATTTTTAGCAGCTGGAGGTTACATGCAAAGATTGTTCTAGAATATTCCCTCTAAGTGTTGCTTTTTCCTAGATTTGTG
>APFE030022578.1:12445-49825 GCA_000404065.3 Pinus taeda
TTTCCACACCCTTGAGATGTCTAAGGGATTGATCTAGTCCAACTATGAATACCTCCGAGCATGTTACTTCATGCACTTCCCTAACCTACAAGATCTTCACACCATGTTATATTCACCTTCATGTAGCCTTAACCAGGGGCTGTGGGGCTTTCACACTACTGGAGCAGCGATCTGCACTATTTCCCCAAGTCACACTGTAGATCTTACTTATCTTCTTATAATTGTTAACTATATTCACATAAACAGATACCTTGTATTATATTCACTTACTTAACACATTTATATAAGTTCGCGTAGTAAATAAATAGTAAACTTGCAATTCATACCCAATAATACACAAAATAGGAAAAGATACACATAAATATGGTAAAAATTCTCTTTATTATTGTTTCTAATGATTATAGACTCAACTTGCCCTACACACTCAGTTGCAGGGGTCCGTGCACTCAGCTATAGAGTACTTGGCCTCTACACACTCAGCTGTAGAGCCTTCTCCTACTCTACGACCCAAAGACACAACACTACACTTCGACTCACTGCTTCATCAAATTGTTTCTATACTTAGATGATGTTTTGCACTTAGAGCCTCTCTTTATTTATACAATCCCATGGTCCACGAGCCATGGGTATATTTCTCAAACCAACACTACATTTACAAAAGTAAGGGCGGACAAGACTATGACTCTATTACAACTTCGTGATCTGAGCCCGCAATTCGTGGAGTCTTTACAATGGACTTAGTCAAAACTTGGGCTTTAAGCCCCAAAACCAGCCTTGGGGGGATCCCATACCCAACAGGCTTGACTTGTTCGGTCTTGACTGAAGTTGTGACTTAATTAGCCAAACAAATCCCTATACTACTGGCCCTTTCGGCAATCATTCGCAGAGCACCAATTGAGGTCTCACTTGAAGCAATATGGGGTGGATGCTGGGACAGGAATTTGCATAGAGATGTATGACGTCATATCATTGGAATCCAACTAAGAAAGAAATTGAAGGTTGGTTGGACAAGAGAATTCACGAGTTCGTAGTGTAGGAGAATAAGAATATGTGACTATCAAAAGAAGAGTGGTTAGACTGCTACCTGTACACAGAGATCCATGAAATTTTCTTCCCATATTTCCCTACTGAGTTGTACGAGTGGATCAAAAATCTAGGAGATAAACAAGGAAGGTGCAAGCTCGACAGTCCTATTATGTGGACCCCAGAGTTGGTGCACAGAGTGGAAGCATTAGAGAATAAGATCGTGTGCGTTGTTGATCACTTGCTCGATCAAATTATAGGAGGATTCATTACTAAGTTCGTGGTAGATACTTCAATCAAATATAGCAAGGAAGAATGATGCTTCCTCAAACGACTATGAGGTGAGTAAGTTAAGTCTCTGAACACTTCGATCAAAATGCTACTGTGCGAAAAGTGGATTATGTGAATACATTGATGTTCGGGTCTGTGAGAAGTGGGAGAATTTATAGAAACG
Source organism: Pinus taeda (assembly GCA_000404065.3). NCBI lineage: Eukaryota > Viridiplantae > Streptophyta > Pinopsida > Pinales > Pinaceae > Pinus > Pinus taeda. The sequence goes on from APFE030022578.1 coordinate 13,923, forward strand.
AAGGTAGTGAAGAACTAGAAACCAACCCCTTGATTTCACCTCCGTGAGGGGACAAGGAATAGCTCGCGATGGTCTCGCCAAGAAGTGTGGTCAATTTGACCACCCCCACCCACACCACCAACAATTTCACTACCTTCACCTCCATCTTTGCCCGTACCACCTCCGCCACCACTGCGAAACAAAATGGCAAGTGAGATAAAATTTCTAGTGTTCAAGGGAGTAGGAAATAAAGATCCGAACCAGTTTTGGTTTGTGATAAAAGATATATGGGAAGCGCAAGGAGTTATGGATGACAATATAAAGAAAGCAACATTGCTTAGTGCTTTGCAGGATCACACGCTGACCTGGTATATTAAGGATTCTAATGACAATCCAAATGTGGGGATCGCAGACATCCCGGTGAATAAAGAATTTAGCAGGCCAAAGTTAGAGGCATAGGTGATTATTGGGTTTAAGGAGATCACGATGCTACTAGGCAAGACCCCCTAGGAATTAGATCAGAGACTGCAGTGCACGATTCGCGACGCTGACATGACTTTTACGAATGGATAGCATCACAAATGGTTTGTAGTATTGCTAATGCCATATTTGAGGAACGCGTTGTCACAACAAAGGTTAACAACTAAGGCAGATGCCTTGGAAATCGCAATGAGGCTGCATGAGACCCCGATATAGGATCCTAACCTAGGATTTCAGTAGATCCATGCACAGTTGAAAAAATTATGCCTTATGTTACACAACAATTTATCACCACCTTCACTCCCAGTTCCTTCCACTGTGTCAAGTGACCAAGTCAAACATGCCCATCACAGAAAAATGCTCTCCTAAGTTACCAATTGACCCACTTTTCTAAAGTTTTCTGCCTCATCACGGCTATTGGTTTAAATAAACATGCTGAAAGGTGCTCATGAACAGTCCATTCACGCTGCCTGTGCGGAAGTACACTTGATTCCCATGATGGCCCGATTTTAGGCACTAACATGGGGCTATGTGGTCTCTTCAGCGATGATCTAACTATCTGCACTAATCACTTGCGATGTCAGCGCTAAAGCTCTGTTCTGTGCCCGCAATGATCCAGATTGGGAGAATTTTTCCAACATTTGGCATTCCAGATGACTCCAGACCTGGTTGTTGGCCTTGTTTATGTTGGCCTTCCTTCTCTCGTGTGGCAGTTCTGTCAATTGTGCTACCTTCCTTCGTGATAAGCTCTCCTTTCCCCCATTCATGGAGACTCCTTCTCCTATTTAAACTCTCACCATTGATATGCATTGCTATTTCCTGGTAGTTCCTGATAGTTGGCTAGTTGAGCAGTACTGTTAGTGTTTGTGAGTTTGCTAGATAGCTGGTGTGAGAGTGACAAGTGTGGGATTGTTGATAGCTTGTGGAAGGTTGTGAAGTTCCCTTGATCTTGTGTAAAACTTATGAGTGAGGGATCTCTTGTATGTTGGGAGATCCATCATCAAAGAGTGAATGCTTGAAGAACATGTTGGCTGGACCCTTCTGAGAATGCTTGTGACGTCAAGACTTTGGTTGTAAGCTAACTCTTATTTCATTATTAATGCAATCAATGATGTTTTCCTATGTATTATATGTAATGTACTTGATAGCTCATGACTTCTTGACTTTGTGAGTAAACTGTTCATTGTTGTATCCGATTACATGCTTTGTTGTATTTCCTTTGCTTTGTTTTAGGTTGATCATTCATTGAGGAGAAGGAAGCGGAAGCTGGAGCAGCGCAACGGAACTCCATTGACCACTAGTTGAGGTAGGCATCCAACTTTAACTATTTAAGGAAAGCTATTGTTGATCTGTCCTTGTTTGTGACTAGACCCACTCTAGCGCTAGAGGGGTTGCCTCTGTCCGCAGAGGGAACACTTTCCTGCATCACAAATTGGAGACTCTACTGGGGAGAGTTTTGGCCTTTGTTTTTCTTGTTTGCTCTTGCCTTGATTTTTTGATTTGGTCCCTTTTGAAGTTTTGGGGATTAGTTATCAGTCCGATGAGTTTCTTGGGTTGATCTGGGAAATACCCTATTTGATTGAAGGATTGACTGTTTTTTATTTGGGATTTTGGCTTTGCCTGTCATTGTTTTAAACATCATCACGGATTTAATTTTAACGGTCACACTGTCATCGTGATCACCCTTTTATACTATCCTGTTCATCGCATAATTACGCCTAACAGTCGAGATGGTTCTGGAAATCGGACCATCGCGGGAAAGTCATGTACTTCCGTGCTGACATTGCTTTGTTGTTGCGGCTAGTGCTTTATCAGCGCTTGTTGCTTGTGTATTTCCCACGTTGATTGTTGTAGAATTTATTTTCTCAATTCTGCCTTCTGAGTCCATCAGTCCTACTGGTCCCTTCCCTTTCTCGCTTGCTTGATGACTTGTTTTTCACTGTCCATGGTTAAGGCACTTTCTTGTGAGCTTTATTGAATGAATCTTGTTTTTTTCCTTATGTGACCTAGATCACTATTTCAAGTTCCTTGAATCTGTTGGATTGGTTGCTTGTTTTCTCAAGGTTCATTTGCGGCTTCTTGTCAATTTGATTGAGCCTTCCCCTTAGCCTGTTTTTGGTTGATTGTTTAGTGAATGTTATTGAACCAATACTTGGCATTGATTCGATTTCTTTTCGCTACCGAACATAGATTACAATTGTTTGGATCAACCGGGCTTTTCCACACTTGCTTCTTGCTCATTTTTTTCTTCCAGATTTAAAGGCATCAAAATAAAAAAGGTTGATTTCATTTAGTACGAAAGTGAAAGTGAATTTGCATTTCAAGTTTTCATATTGGAAAGCAAATAATTAAGATCTCTCATTAGTAGTATCCGTGCACTTTAGGAATTGATGTCTGTGTGCATTGAGTGACTACCTTTGTTGTCTTGGTTTTCTTGGTTTGGAAATGATCTCTCTACCCTCCCGTAGGTAGGTGTTCATTGAAGAAAAGGATTTTGCGTGCATTCCAGCTGCATCCTAGGATTTATTATATACATACGGTAAGGCCTGAAAACTGAAACATAATCCAAGATAAACTCTAAAATGAACTGAATGAATCTAACAATGCATTGGAACATAACACACACTATTTAGAGGTCTAGGGTAGAGACATGCTCTGGCTTCATTAAACCTAGTCACTTTTGCTTCCACACAAGGTTGGGTGATTCCTCCTTCTGCGACTCAATAGTGGTCTAGTATGGAATTGTGCTCCCATGTACCGTTGACTATATGTTGGGAGACCCCACTAGGTTTATCATCCTTTATCCATAGGAAGTTGTGTCTACCGCCTTACAAACCGTAACATACTGAACACAGCATTCGGGAAGATTGACTGCCGTACGAAAAGTCCTTGGTTTTCATATGACTGCCAAGGTGTATATGCAGTTTTACGGATTGTCTGGTAAACCTTTTGCCTAGTTCTCCAGAGTAGTCACTTTCGCTCCTTTTCAAACTCCCTAAAAGAAAAGGTTCATTTCAGCACTTGTCACTTCAAGCTCATTAAACATTTGAAGGCAACTAGAGTCATCTTTTGGTCCTTTCCTCGACTCTTTAAGGACGAAAAGGTCAAGTTTTATTCCTGCGTCATAAAATTTACTGCCCACGAAATATTCTTGGTAAAATTTCGAGTTCTTGGTTGTGATAAGAGTGTTTTTCAGGCTCGTTCTCGATGGCAACATTCCCCAAGTCTACCAGCCAAGGTTTTCCCCCAGATGGAAATCCTGGTCCGTTTCCTTCATTTCGAAATGTCGGTGCTCTGTATATGGCAGCATTGTCTTTGCCTGGGTTAACCATCGGTTTGCCAGTATGGTTTTTTTCAACCTCGGTGGTCTCGAGCATCATGACTCCTTTTCCACCATCATCTTCATCTGAACCATGGCACGATGATTCCAAGGTTGAGCCTATGCCTTCTTCCCCCGTTTCTTCACCTTCATCTCCTCCTTCGCCTGGTGAAAGTTTCACATCTAGTAACTAGGAGACTAAGCAGAAGAAGAAGAAGATGATGAAGAAGAATAAGAAGTCCGATAAGCAGGAGGCCACCTGAGCAGCTACTGCTCTAAGTACATCTCAGGTCGGACCACCTTCTGCTCCTCCGCGGAAGGTTAAGCTTCCTTGTAAATTGTACAAGGGTGATCATCTTCTTCATGATTGTCTTCGTATTCCTAGGATCTTAGAAGCATGATCTCACGATCCGGCTCATCCCTCATTGTCCTCTAAAGCTCATGGTGATGCTACCCTATCAACTCGCAATGGTAAGAAGAAAGGGAAGATTTGATTCCCCTGTAGACTATGTGAAAGCAACCATCCCCTTCACCTTTGTTCGCTCATGGATAAAGCTTCCGCTGTTTTGGAAAGTCTTACAGCTTCTTCACCCCAACTTCTCATTGGTTATTAGAGGCTCTCTTCAGACCCTCTCCCTGTCGACAAAGAGATTGACTTAGGTTCTTCTCTTGTCCATCCCCATCTTTCCAAACCTGGCTATGCTACGCCTGTTCCAGACCAACCATTGGTCGGAGAGAGTGTGGACTTAGGTTCGCCCCATGTTGATCACTCTGTTTCGAAAGAGAATCATGCTCATGTTCTTCTCATCTCATCAGATTCTTTTGAGTCTGAAAATGACCCTCCTATCCCCTCTAGTCAAGAGGGTCCTTCTTCGGTTCCTATAGAGCAGAGGGGAAATCATACGATTCCCCCACCAAGTAGTTCGGTTGTTTCCTTCAACTGGAGTCATTTGACTACTTTCCACCTTCCATCCCATGTCCCTTTCCAGATTACAGTACATGCCTATGTTAAGGCGGTACCTAGAACTGTCTTGGATGAGGGTGCATCTGTCAGTCTTATGCCTTCCACTACTTGGCAAGCTTCGGGCTCCCCACAGCTTGTGTCTGTCAAGCAGAATTTGTCGACATTTGACAGAGGAACTAGTCAACCATTACGGATCTTTCTGAAGTTCACTATTACTTTGGGAGGCAAAACTCTCTATATAGACGTTCTAATTATCCAAGGTGCTTTAGATTTCAGTCTTCTCCTTGGCCATGACTATGTTTATGCCTAGGGGGCCCTTGTCTCTTCACTTTTCTGTGTGGTTTGTTTTCAACATGATGGAAGAATGGTGACCATCGATCAATTATTGTTCTTTAGTCCCTCGGTGCCTCCTGTGCAGCTGTCGTCCCCTCTTGGTTCTTGCTCGCAAGAAGTACCTTCTTTGCCATAGGTCAATTATGTGGCTACCCATTCCATCTCTGCCTCTGCTAATGATCATGCAGATGGTCTCGTACATCATGTACTAGGGGCATTGGAACTCGATCTGTCATTAGTACCTCATGACATGTATTCCTCCCAGAGTGCGTCCCTTCCATCCCGCGAAGACCTCTTGGGAGCCATGTTATCATATGGCCAATGAAACCGGGTCTCCCGAGGATACTTCGTTCCTATGTCAACCTCGTTAAAAAATGAACTCGGGTGTCCCGAGCACAGTTCCTTGTGTTGTGTTAAGCTCGTTAAAAAATGAAACAAGGGTGTCGAGCATAGTTCCTAATCTTGTGTCAAGCTCATTAAAAAATGAAACAAGGCATCCTAAGGACAGTTCTTATCCTGTGTCAACCTCGTTAAAAAATGAAACAAGGGTTATGAGGATAGTTCTTTTACTATGTCAACCTCATTAAAAAAATGAAACACCTCTCTTTCCAAATCGACTCTTTGTTTAAGATCTCATAAAATCCAAGTCGAGTCTTTCTAAGATCTCGAAAGTGAACCTTCATTCCATCCACCTCATTGAATGCAATGAAGCTTGGGGGGCATGCACCTCGATTTGCATCGTTATGCTGGGGGCATGCTAGCTTTAACAAGCATAGTTTTTTGTTTCAAGCTTGTGTAAACATGAAACCGAATCCAAGCAGAGTTCTCTATGGTTCAAGCTTGTGAAAAAATGAACTTATACCTAATTGACATCTCGTGATTGTCGTTTATCCGCTAAATTTTGCTAGATGAGCCTTGGTTGTTTCATTCCATTGCCACCATCCCTTTGGTCAATCATATTATTTCACTTGGTTGTTTTTCCTTTCCTAAGGAACCACAACAATGAGTGGTTTTATTAGCCAGCATCTTGACCATTACAGTTTTGAGAAGTTCCACCATTGTCGGAACCAGTTGCTACCCTTTATACCACTCGTTCCTCTAGGACAAGTCACCTTTAAGATATTTTATGACTCGTAAAATATGAAAAGATTGCCGAGTTATCACTTTCAGCTTTTTAAATGAAATAATAGGCAGTCGCCTTTAAGCTCTTTTCTGACCGTTTAAATGAGAAAAGATTGTCGGGCCTTTGTTGTTTTAGGCTCGTTAATGGTTATGAAACGAAGTGATTTCAGCCACTTGTCTAATTTTTCCGGTCAAAGTCACTAATCATGAAAGGTACTCCTCGATCATAATGGTCGGGCAGTTTTTTCGAGTATTGTTCTATACTTTTTCGGGCTCGAGAGACACAACTCTACGAAAAATCCCCCCCATGGAGTTTTCTTTTCCATGTCTTTTTCGAACTCCCTAAACATGAAAAAGACTCCGAGTTCTTCCTATGATGGACTTGTTAAACCTTAACAACATTGGACTCGTCACCATGATGAGACCCAAGCTTGTCCTCCCTAGGGCTCGTTAAACTATCACTAGGTTGGATTCAATAATAGGTTTATCATTTATTGTCTATGGTAGCTAGTTACTCTTGAACATCCACACTTTTGCTTCTTGTCGGGTTGGGACATCCATACGTCGTCATTTGGCCTTCCGTGGGTTCAGGTTGTCATTTAGCCTCATTCCATCTGATTCATGTTGTTGTCATCAAGCCTCTGACCCTTTGGTACCTAAATGCTGCCACCCTTCGGAGTCGTGTCATCAACATGTTCAAGAGTATAATCCTTCTACAGTTTACACCTTTGTTCCTTCTCTGATACTATGTTTCACCATCTACCACTTTTTCCTTATCTCGTGTCGTTGAAGGGGGAAACATTATGGCCCCCCTGCGATGGATCATCTCCTGTCGACTTTAGCTCATTTTCTAGGAGGTTGATCTAGAGACCCCCTTTTGGTACCTTGGAGCTTGAATGCCTTAATGGCAATTTCTTCGCATCTCACGATTGATTTGCATCATTGGTCATTGATTAGGTGATTCCGTGAGCGTTTGACTTCAACTCCTTCTTCACGTTTTGTGGGTTGTACTAGACAGTACCTTGAGAACCATTGTCATAATTGGTGGTTTCTCTCACGCTTGTTAACAGTTTACATCATCGACCAGTAATCAAGTGATTTTCTCTCATGCTCGACTTTAGTACCTCTATTCGCATGTTAGAAATTGTACTATGGTCAGTTGGCTTCAAGATCTCGGGCTCAGATTACACACACTCGGGCTGTGTGGATTGGTTCATGATTACATGACTCATTGATGGATGGTTGCACCCATACCTGAGTCTTCATGGATGGCTGCGACCATACCTTTATCATTATCATGGTCTCATTAGCTGGATGGCTATGTCCATACCACAAACCTAAGTTCTACATCTTTTGGATGGTTGCGTCCATGCCTAGATGACATGTACTTCACTATCAAAGATATTGTACTTGCCTACAGGTTCTTCCAGATGGTGTTCCAGCTCAGTTATTTTGTAAAGCATTTCACCCCTCCCACTCTCTCGGGCTTCATACTTTAGGGGGCATCTATTACATAGCAATTTATCACCGCCTTCACTCCCGGTTCCTTCCACTGTGTCATGTGACCAAGTCAAACATGCCCATCACAGACAAATGCTCTCCTAAGTTGCCAATTGACCAACTTTTCTAAAGTTGTCTGCCTCATCGCAGCTATTGCTTTAAATAAACACGGTGAAAGGTGCTCATGAATAGTCCATTTGTGCTACCAGCGCGGAACTACACTTGATTCCCGCAATGGCCCGATTTTAGGCACCAGCGTGGGGCTATGTGGTCTTTTCAGTGATGATCTGACTATCTACACTGATCACTTGCAATGTCTACGTTGAAGCTCAGTTATGTGCCCACGATGATCCAGATTGGGCGAGTTGTTCCAACAGTCGGCCTTCCAGATAACTCTAGACCTGGTTGTTGGCCTTGTTTATGTCACCCTTCCTTCCCTGGTGTGGCAGTTCCAGCAATTGTGCTACCTTCCTTGGTGATAAGCTCTCCTTTTCCCCATTCATGGAAATTCCTTCTCCTATTTAAACTCTCACCATTGATATGCATTGCTAGTTCCTAGTAGTTCCTGATAGTTGGCTAGTTGAGCAGTGTTGTTAGTGTTTTTGAGTTTTCTAGATAGCTGGTGTGAGAGTGACAAGTGTGGGATTGTTGATAGCTTGTGGAAGGTTGTGAAGTGCCCTTGATCTTGTGTAAAACTTATGAGTGAGAGAGCTCTTGTATGTTGGGAGATCCATCTTCAAAGAGTGAATGCTTGAAGAACATGCTAGCGAGACCCTTCTGAGAAGGCTTGTGATGTCAAGACTTTGGTTGTAAGATGACTCTTATTTCATTCTTAATGTAATCAATGATGTTTTCCTATGTCTTGTATGTAATGTACTTGATAGCTCATGACTTCTTAAATTTGTGAGTAAACAATTCATTGTTGTATCCAGTTACGTGCTTTGTTGTATTTCATTTGCTTGTTTTAGGTTGATCATTCATTGAGGAGAAGGAAGTGAAAGTTGGAATAGTGCAACGGAACTCCATCGACCACCGGTTGAGGTAGGCCTCCAACTTTAACTATTTAAGGAAAGATATTGTTGATATATCCTTGTTTGTGACTAGACCCACTCTAGGGCTAGAGGGGTTACCTCTATCTGCAGAGGGAACACTTTCCTACATCACACCTTGAGATGAAGAGTCTGAAATGGACAGGACAGCTCGCAAGGAAGTGTGTGATGAGGTACGGTGCATTAAATGTAAGGGTTAGGGTAATGATAAGGACCACTTCCTAGTGTTCACAAATTACCTTGCAGGAGGAGGACCGATGCCATTAAGACTGGAGGCACAAGCAGGACCTAGAACGGTGCCTATGTTGTGGTGTGCGATTTCTCAAATAGGAGGAAAGCATCCTATGGACAACTGCCATTTATTGTAGAGGTACATGTAGAATTCGAAACAGTTGTTCTGTAATTTTTGTAGATTAGTGGGACATGACGAGTGCACCTGTAGGAGCTATGAGTTGATGATGGATAGGACTCCCACCTACCGGGTTCAGGTCAAAATGTGGCCTCTTGACCAAAATGTAGGAGTGGCGTGAACTAGATTTCAGGGGTGGAGATGAGGCCGAGGTGGAGGAGCACCTGGAAGAGGTTATAGACAGCTAATATGTTACAATTGCGGGGGGCGAGGACATTATGCCCATTACTGTACAAATCCAATGCATCCATCATGTTTGTATTGTACCTTGTTTGATCATGAGACGAAGGATTATCCCACACTGATAGTGAGGCTACGCAACAAGGGAGTGCTCCAACCTCCCCTGACTCAGAACCTACAAATGATGGGGTTTGAGCCACATGAGGAAGACCCTAACGTACACATTGTGCTCCAAAGTGGGATGACGATGGGGGATGATGAAGGCAAGCATCTTGAAGATAATACTTGGTTTCGCAAGTCATCGACGAAAGAGCCAGAGTTTGATTTGGAGTGTGCCAAGGAAACCTTCATGGAAGCTAGGAAGAGCTTTGGTGATGCCTCCACTTTAGGAAGAAAAGACAGACTAGAGCCAAAAAAGGACCCATCAATGCTCATGACATTGGTAGAAACATGCATGAAGCTACTGCGCGATAACAGGGCTATAAAGGGGTTGCAGGAACTCATAAATAGATATGATGGGACTATGCCAGGAGAACCCCACGTAGTTCGGAATATTGGAAAGCATGCGACGAGGAATGGAAGAGAAATGAGACTGACCACATAGATTGGAGAATATGAGATGGACCAAGTGATTATAGATTTAGGATTGGACTTGAACGTTCTGCCGAAGCAGACATGGGAGCACATGGGAAGGCCTATGCTGCAATGGTCTCCTATCCAAATGGAAATGGTGAACAAACAAAAGATCCTACCTATGGGAATATTGCAGGGAATTAGCGTGGATATTGAAGGAGCAAGCGCGCTGGCAGATTTTGAAGTGATACAGATTGTTGATGACAACAATCCCTACCCTGTGCTATTAGGAATAGATTGGGCCACTGACATGAACGGGGTGATAAATCTGAAGAAGCAAAAGATAATTTTTGAGAAAAAATATTTGCACGTAGTCGTACCTTTGGAACCTGCAAAAGGATCACACTACACAAAGCCAGTGCAAGACTATGAAAGAGACAATGATTTACATTGCATCTACAAGATAACTGCATGAGAGCAAGATTGGGTAAATGCTATTGTAGATGGACGAATCTCATGTGAACATGAAAGCTCCTATACATCAGATTTGGATGAAGAGATAGAGCGATGGCAGAACCAATTACACAAGGTAACCACGCTGAAGTGCAACATGATGAAAAGATTGTTGCATTGCGTATCAATGGAAGTAAGGGATCTACCTACTTATGATGGGATAATTGAGGTAGATGCTTTGTTGAACAGATTTGAAAGAGAGGTGTTGAAACAACAATGTTTTGAGGCATTGAAATGGGTATTATGCGCTACGCTCGCGAGGTGGTGGGGCACGCACCTTGGAAGCTTTGGGGACTAGCGTGAATGTAGGAGAATTATGCACATGTGTTTTGGGAAGCCTCAGATGCAACTAATAAACACATATGATGGACTAGATGATCTGCATGCACACCTCGCCATGTGGACAAAGGTCTATGGGGAAGAGCCATAGTCTAAGTGGGTGCACCTGTTCTATCATACCGTAGATGTTATACCCATGAACTAGTATATAGATACAGAGCTCCACCATGGGACGAGTGAATGGGATATCTTGCGTGAAGGGCTCCTGTTAACCTTCACGATTGAGGATTGTTCATGGGACACTGTTGATGACATGCTACAAGTAATAAAATAAGCTATCTTAAATATACCCTAGGAGCCAATAAAATTTATTCAGCGTGAATGGGCTACTCTGCTGAGCTACGTGCTGGAGCGTTATAATGTGAATACTGAAGAAGACAACAAGGATCCACAAAAAGTTAACCTTCCCAAAACTGAAGGCCATCAAGAGGTTCAAGGACCACTGGTTGTAGACCCTAACATAATTGCACTAGTAAAGACAAAGTAGGTGAACATTGATACAGAAGACGAACCTAAGTATGCAATGTTCGGTGACTATTAGGGCGACGCAATAGTGGATAAGGTCGCTCAGTTACTCCGTGAGTTCTAGGACCTATTCCTAACCAAGATCACGAAATTAAAAGGAATCATCGAAGATTTAGGGATGATGCGGATCACATTAAAGCCTGACATGAAGCCAGTTAAGAAAAAGCGTTACCATTTGAATCTGAAGTACAAGGAGAAGGTCTGCATAGAACTAGACAAGATGCTCGCAGCTGGAATCATTGAGCCAGTGGAGGAATCAGATTGGGTAAGCCCTATGGTGGTGCAGGAAAAGAAGTAGAAGGGCAAGATAAGAATATGTGTGGACCTCATAAAAATGAATGATGCATGTGTGCATGATCCATTCCAACTCCATTCACAGATGAGTTATTGGAAAATGTCAGTGGGCAGGAAGCTCATTCTTTCACTCATGGATTTTCAGGGTACCACCAGATCAAAATTGCACTGGAAGATAGGAGTAAGAGAACCTTCGCGACTAAGTGGGGCTGCTTTCAATACACTGTTATGTCGTTTGGATTGAAAAATGCATCATCCATCTTTTCACGCATAGTTGTTGTAGCATCCAAAGAATATATCCATAAGCTCCTGAAGGTTAATCTAGATGACTGGATTGTATTTGGATTAGTTAAGCACCATGTAGGAAAATTATGCTTGATGTTGGATACCTGTCGAAGACACCAAATCGCGTTGAACCTCAAGAAGTGTACGTTCCTTGCTTCTTTTGGGAACCTGTTGGGACATATGGTTTGCAAACAGAGACTGATAGTAGAGCCCGCAAAAATTGTGGTGATTCTAAATTTGGAAGCACCGCGAAGTGTCAAATAGCTACACGCTACCCTGGGACATATGAGGTACTACAGGAAGTTCATCAAGAGCTATGCACAGATCACCGCACTGATGGAGAAGTTGTTGAAAAAATATGTCACGTTCCACTGAAACGACGACTGCAAGAAAAGCCTAGATGTACTAAAAGAAAATATGGCCTCTACACTAATCCTGGTCTTCCTGAAATGGGATGAGGAGTTTCATGTCCATGTGGATGTGTCGTGTATAGCACTAGGATAGGTACTAACACAGGAGGGTGGGGAGGGCTTGGATCACCCTATCGTGTTCGCGAGTTGTAGGTTGTCTAAATCAGGAAAGAATTATTCCACAACTGAATGTGAGGTATTGGCTATGGTGTACGCACTCCAAAAATATCGGCATTATTTTCCAGGGGGGCACTTCAAGATGTATACTATTCATTCTACACTGAAATACTTGGTCAATAAGCTTATGTTGGGAGGGCACATATGCAGGTGGATTTTTTTGTTCCAAGAATATGATTTTGAGGTAGTTGTGAAGCCTAGATGCCTGAACGCGGGACCGGATCACCTATCATGCATTGAGATAGGAGAGGAACCTACTAGTCTAGAGGAAGGATTATTTGACACGGAGCTCTTTGCTGTGAGTGTAGTGGATGGTCACTTTGAAGAAATAATCCACTTTCTCATGACTGGAATTGTGTTGGAGGAATACTTCGTCCAGCAAAAGAAGGAACGGGTGGTGTGAGTGGGCATATTTTTCTGTCATCGTGGGGCACCTATATAAGATGGGCAATGATGAGATGCGATGAAGGTATGTACATAAATTTGAATAAAGTCATATCCTCATGGACATCGATGGGGATGCTGCAGGAGGACACTATGCAGGGTGAGCAACCGCACAAAATATTCTTCGCACAGGGTTGTTGTGGCCAACCGTTCATTAGGATTTAAAAGCACATTACAAGGCCTATGATATATGCCAAAGAACAAGTAAACCATCGCAGAGGGATGAGATGCCTTTGAATCTGTAAATGACATTACAACCCTTTCAAGAGTGGGCAATCGACTTTGTTCGACCCATCAAACCTCAACAAAAGACGGGTGTGAGATACATCATCACTACGATAGAGTACCTGACTCATTGGGTAGAAGCAAAATTGGTAAATGATTGCACGGCTGCCATGGCCACAAAGTTTCTGTTTGAACATGCATTGACATTATTTGGATGTTCGAAGATCTTGATGAGTGATCACGATACACATTTCTTGAACGAAACAATCATCACGCTAAGGGAAGAGTTTCAGGTGTATCATCAGAAAAGCACACCATATCACCCACAAGCCAATGGGACAAAAGAAGCATTTAAAAAAATACTAGAGATTATGCTGACCAAAGTATGCAACGCGTAGTGAAATGATTGGGCCCTACGCGTACCTGCAGTATTATGGGCTTATCAAACAACCTATAAGAAACTGACAGGATAGACACCTTTCTAATTGATCTATGGAGTGGAAGCCATAATGCCAATGGAGTATATTGTGCCTAGTTTGCACATATTAGTGCTCACAGATATGACAACAGTGGAGCCCTAGAAGAGAGGCTACCGCAGTTGGAGGAACTCGAAGAGGAATGGTCTTTAGCTAGATTGCATTAGTAGGTACAAAAGCAGCATGAAAGGGCCTTGCACGATCGACATATTAAGTTGCGCACCTTCAAGGTAAATGTTCTGGTGTTACTATATGACAGTATGTTTGGTAAAGTCCAGGGAAAGTTCAGAATGAATTGGCTGGGACCATATGTTGTTAAGGAGGTCACAGAAGGAGGCGTGGTACATCTGCTAAAGCAAAATGGAGAACCTTTCCCAGGCAATGTGAATGGAACTCAATTGAAGCCATACACAGGTGGCTCGACTATCTGACTAGCTGACAGAAGCATAGTCTTCACGCTCGAGGTAGTTGATAGAAGGCGTGGGACTAGAAGCAGATACAAGGGAGAAATTCTGACACCGTGGTCTTAGAACAATGAGTACAGGAGATGCAGCAGGTAGCCACTCAGTGTGTTGCCAACCTTGTAGCCATCCAAGCAGAGTTAGGAGGTCTCCACGCGAAGATCTCCACACTGATAGAGTGAGTTGAGGGCGAATAATGATGTTTATGTTGGGGGCCTGTTGGGCATGGGATCCCCCCAAGATAGGTTTTGAGGCTTAAAGCCCAACTTTTGACTAAGTCCATTGTAATGACTCTATGAATTGCGAACACAGAGCACGAAGTTGTAATAGATTCATAGGGTTGTCCACTCTTACTTTTGTAAATGTAGTGTCAGTTTGAGAAATCTTCCCATGTTTTGTAGACCATGGAATTGTATAAATAGAGTGAGGCTCTAAATGTAAAACATGACCTAAGTATAGAAAGAATTTGATGAAGTAGTGAGTCAAAGTGTAGAGTTGTGTCTTTGGGTCATAGAGTAGGAGAAGGCTCTACAGCTGAGTGTGCAGAGGCCTAGTAGTCTGCAGCTGAGTCTGCAAACCCCTGCAGTTGAGTGCATAGTGTAGGTCAAGTTTGTAACTATTGGAAATAGTAATAAAGAGAAGTTTTACCATATTTCTATGTATCTTTTCCTCTTTTGTGCATTATTGGGTATGAATTGCAAGTTTATTGTTTATTTACTATGCGAACTTATATAAATGTGATGAGTAAGTGAATATAATACAAAGTAGCTGTTTATGCAAAGATAGTTAACCACTATAAGAAGATAAGTAAGATCTACAGTGTGACTTGGGGAAATAGTGTAGATCTCTACTCCAGTAGTGTGAAAGCCCCACACCCTGTGGTTAAGGTTACGTGAAGGTTAATATAATAGGGCATGAAGATCTCGTAGGCCAGGGAAGTGCTCAAAGTAACCTTTGCGGAGGTATTCACAGCTAGACTAGATCAACCCCTCAGACATCTCTAGGGTGTGGAAACCTAGTCCCATCATCCTCCCCATACTGCTTCCGGTGAGACCTTAGTCTGCGCTCTATGGATTGTTGTCAAAAGCGCCAATAGCACAAGGATTTGTTTGACTAATTAACTTCAAACCTGGTTCTGCTGGATGAAGTATTCTTTCAGTGCAGTTCCAGTCGTGAAAAAGTGGATTATGTCTTCAAAGTGAACATCATCTATGCGTATAGAAAAGAGCTACCTGTTAGGTAATTCTTCCTCCAAACTAGCAGGTTCCTCTCTTGTCTCAATGCACGATAGGTGATTCGGTCCCACGTTCAGGTGTCCAGGCTTCACAACTACCTCAAAATCATATTCTTGGAAAAATAAAAGCCACCTGCGTATGCGCCCTCCTAACACAAGCTTATTGAACAAGTATTTTAGCATGGAATGATCTGTATACATCTTGAAGTGTCCCCTAGCAAATAGTGCCGATATTTTTGGAGCACATACACCATAGCCAATCCCTCATGTTCAGTTGTGAAATAGTTATTTTCAGCTTTAGACAACCTACAACTCATGAACATGATAGGGTGATCGAAGTCCTCCCCACCCTCCTATGTTAGTACTGCTCCTAGCACTATACACGATGCATCCATGTGGACATGAAAATCCTCGTCCCATTTCTCGAAGACTAGGATCGTCACAGAGGCCATATTTACTTTTAGTACATCTAGGCTTTTCTTGTAGTCATCATTCCAGCAGAACGTGAGATCTTTCTTCAGCAGCTTCTCCATTAA
Organism: Pinus taeda; assembly: GCA_000404065.3. Lineage (NCBI taxonomy): Eukaryota > Viridiplantae > Streptophyta > Pinopsida > Pinales > Pinaceae > Pinus > Pinus taeda. The sequence continues at coordinate 29,750 of APFE030022578.1, forward strand.
CGCGGTGATCTGGGCATAGCTCTTGATGAACTTCCTGTAGCACCTCGTATGTCCCAGGGTAGTGTGCAGCTATTTGAAACTTCACGGTGCTTCCAAATTCATAATCACCACAATTTTTGCGGGTTCTACCATCAATCCCTATTTGCAAACGACATGTCCCAATAGATTCCCAAAAGGAATGAGGAATGTACACTTCTTGAGGTTCAACGAAATTTGGTGTCTTCGGCAGGTATCCATCATCAAGCTTAAGTTGGCTACATGGTGCGTAACCAATCCAAATACAATCCAATCATCCATATAAACCTCCAAGAACTTGTGGATATATTCATTGAATGTTGCAACAACTATGCGCAAAAAGTTGGCCGACGTGATCTTCAATCCAAATGGCATAATAGTGTATTAAAATTAGCCCCACTCAGTCTTGAAGGTTGTCTTACTCCTATCTTTCAGGGTGATTTTGATTTGGTGGTACCTTGAAAATCCATCATTGAAAGAATATGCTTCCTACCCACTAACATTTTCCAATACTTCATCTGTGAACGGAGTTGGGAATGGATCATGCACACACTCATCATTCAATTTTCTGAGGTCCATGCATATTCTTAGCTCACCCTTCTACTTCGTTTCCTACACCACCATAGCGCTTACCCAATTGGATTCCTCCACCAGCTCAATGATTCTAGCTGTGAGCATCTTGCCTAGTTCTATGAAGATCTTCTCCTTGTACTGTGGATTCAAGTGGTAATGCCTCTGCTTAACTGGCTTCACATTTTTCTTTAATGTGATCCACATCATTCCTAAGTCTTCGATGATTCCCTTTAAGTCCATTATCTTGGTTGGGAATAGGTCCTGATACTCGCGGAGTAACTCAGCGACCTTATCAGTCATCCCAGTAGTCGCTGAGCGTTGCATACTTAGGTTTGTCTTCTATACCAATCTTCACCTGCTTTGTCTTTACTAGTGTAGTTATGTCAGGGTCTTCAATCAATGGTCCTTGAACCTCGTGATGGCCTTTAGTTTTTGGAATGTTAACTTTTCACGGATCCTTGTTGTCTTCTTAGTATTTACATTATAACACTCTAGCGTGCAGCTCAGCTAAGTAGCCCATTCGAGCTGAATAAATTCTATTGGCTCCTGGGGTATATTAAAGATAGATGCCTTTACTACTTGTAGTGCATCATCAACAGTGTCCCGCCAACGATCCTCAAACATGAAGGTTAGCAGGAACCCTTTGAGCAAGATATCCCATTCACTCATCCCATGGCAAAGCTTTGTCTCTATATACCAGTTCATGGGTATAACATCTAGGGTATGACAGAATAGGTGCACCCACTTGGGTTGTGGCCCTTCCCCATAGACCTTTGTCCACTTGGTGAGGTGCACGCGGATCATCTCGTCTATCATACTTCTCTGTTAGTCACATCTGAGGCTTCCCAAAATGCACGCGCATCATTCTCGTACATTCGCGCTAGTCCCCAAAGCTTCCTTGGTGCGTGCCACACAACCTCATGGGCATAGTGCGTAGAACCAATTTCAAAGCCTTAAAACATTTTTGTTCTGACACCTCTCTTTCAAATTTGTTCAAGAAACCATCTACCTCACTTATCCCATCATAAGTAGGCAGATTCCTTACTTCCATTGATACACAGCGCAACAATTTTGTCATCATGTTTCACTTCAACGTGGTTACCTCATGTAACCGGTTCTACCATCGCTTTATCTCTTCATGTGAATCTGATGTACATGATTTTTCACGCTCCCATGAGATTCATCCATCTGCGATAGGATTTACCCAGTCTTGCTCTCACACGGTTATCTTGTAGATGTAGTCTAAATCGTCGTCACTTTCATAGTCACGCACTGGCTCCATGTAGCGCGATCCTTCTGCAGGGTCCAAAGGTATGACTACGCACAGACACCTTTTCCCAAAAATCATCTTATGCTTCTTTAGATTTATCACCCCGTTTATGTAAGTGGCTAATCATAATCTCTATCACTTCAAAATCTCCCAACATGCTTGCTCCTTCAATATCCACAGTGATTCCCTCCAATCTTCCCATAGGTAGGACATTTTGTTGGTTCGCCATTCATAGTTGGATACGAGACCATTGTAGCGTAGGCCTTCCATGCACTCCAATTTCTGCTTCGATAGGACATTCACGTCTGATTCTAAATCCAGAATCACTTGGTCCATCTCATATTCTCCAAGCTGCGTGGTCAATCTCATTTCTCTTCCCATCCTTGTTGCATGCTTTCCAATCTTCTGGACTATGCAAGGATCTCCCGACACAGTCCCAGTGCATATATTTATGAGTTCCTGCAACCCCTTTACATCCTTGCTATTGTGCAGTAGCTTCATGCATGTTTCTAGGAACGTCATGAGCATTGGTTAGTCCATTTCTAGCTCCAGTCTATCATTGCTTCCTAAAGTGGAGGCATCAACGAAGCTCTTCCTAGCTTCCATAAAGGTTTCCTTGGCGTGCTCCAATTCAAACTATGGTTCTTTCATCAGAGCCTTGTGAACCCAAGTACTATCTTCAGGTTGCTTTCCTTTATCATCCCTTGTTGTCATCCCACTTCAGAGCACAATGTTTACGTTAGGGTCTTCTTCACGGGGCTCAGACCTCATCATTTGCAGGTTCTGAGTCGGGGGAGGTTGGAGCACTCCCTTGTCGCACAGTCTCGCTATCAATGTGGGACAATCCTCTATCTCATGATCAAACAATGTACAATACAAGCATGATGGATACATTGGAGTTCATACAATCATGGACATAATGTCTTGGTTCCTCGCAATTGTAACATATCAGTTGTCTGTGACCTCTTCCATGTCCTCCTCCACCTCGGCTGATCCGAAATGGATATTAAATCAAGAATAAAGGTATTAAAGACTCTTTTGTAGGAATTCCTATATTACTTAGTGCAATAGATCGGAAGGATTGCAAGTAATATAGACAATTAACAGTCAGAAAACATAACAGAGACACACATCAACACAATAAATAATCAACGAGTTCACCAAACTTCCTGGCTACGTCTCCTGGTCCCACTTTCAGTGCTAACCTCTATATTATGTCCTCAAGAATAGAGTTTATAGGTGTGAGCTCAATCAGAGCCATAACACAACAAGAATGATATTACACAGGGATTCCACTCGAAAACCTAGAGTCTACAGAGTACATAGACTCTCCCTCTTAGTGCCTCTGATCGACTATTTGTAGCTATGTGGTTTCTTTGACTCTCTATCTCCCCACTGTCTCTGACCTATGACCTGTCTATGTTTTGTTGTGGGATGGCTTTTTAAGCTTATTGGCATTGCCTATTCAGCTCCATTCTTTGCCTTTCTGGCTCCTGGCCGCTATCCATTCAAATCCATGTTGAGCGTTAAACAATCACTGCAAAATGCTCAAAGGTATGGTGGCCACCTATTTTCAAATGGAAAGGATCACTGGCGTGGGTGAAAATCCCAAAGAATCACTTCTGTGCTTACGCAGAGAAATACATAGAAAATACTCTAAAATTAGTGGAAAATCTGACCAAGCCTAACTTCAAAAGATATAAAGTCTACCCTATAATCCTCTCAGGTCCGCACTTGATCACTATCACAACTCGCAGCGGTATGGTCATAATCCCTTTGCATTTGGTCCATAGTGGGAATACACAGAAATACATAGGAAAAATGCTTATTATCAAACTTCAATTTTTATACAGCCATATCTATAATTCCTTTCGAGTCTGCCTTGATCACAATTACATATCGCATGGCGCATAGCCCCTTTGTATTTGGTTCCATTCCTCCACTGATCGCCGATATCGACGGTATTAGCACATCGCATATCGCATGATCCACGGTCCATTGGCATCACCCCTTTGTATGTTGTGATGCGATACTGCGATGTTATAAGTTGCATTCACATATCGCTGAGTCTTCGGGCCTTTGGTAAGTCCTTCCCTTAGAAACCTGTGATGCGATGGTGTAATCCCAACCATTGATCTGTGCGGTTGATCAACGGTTTGCACTATGTCACCGGATTGTGATCGCAATTTCCATAGGGCTGCCTTCGATATAATCCACTAGCCTCTCTCGATTGTGATATCCTGATTCAATCTGGGTTGTTGATCTGTCTGATCCAATAGCTCTGGTGTAACGAGACTACATTCTCCACTGAACTTTATTTTTTTGTCATTCCTTAGTGTTTTGTTGCGATAATGTTTTTCGATACTTTTAAAGACTTAGACTTATAGCTTTTAGGATCCATTTTGGATCACGCCTTCCCACTAAAAGGATTTTGGACTACCAAAACTTGGTTTTTAAGCATCAATCAAGTGAGGATACACCTCCCTCACTTCTACTATTTCTATCCATTGTGCTCTACTTGGTTTTGAACCTTTGAGTCCTATTCTCATGTACTCAACATCCCCTTGACACATAGTTCTTACCTTCCTGTCCAGAACTGTGTCCTCCTGTAACTCATTATGATACTCACACAACAAATCCCCAATAGAAGGCAACTGACTTTGCTCTTTAGGATCTTCAATCAATGAAGGTTCATACAATCTCAAGTTGTTTGCATTAATGGCTTAATAGATTTGCATATAAGCTAGAAAATCAAAGTGAAAAGCATTTTCACCAATTTGATCAAGTATCTTGAAAGGTCCATACCTTATTGGTTTTAGCTTCTTACCTTCACCTTGCATTCTGTCTTTGTTGATGTACAGCTACACTTGATCACCAACTCGAAAATTATGATGAACTCGATGCTTTTTATGTATTGCCTTATACTTGGCTTGACTTCTTTCCATACGTTCCTATACTGCATAGTGAATTTCGTGGATTTGTTCAATGAACTAGGTTGCTTTGTCCACATCACTGTGTCCATCAACTGCTATGTCTTTACCAAAGACAAAATCCAAGGGAGACTTTGGTATAAAATCAAAACAAGTCTCAAAAGGATATCTCTAAGTAGAAGAGTGTTGGGCACGGTTGTAAGCATGATGCACATAACCCAAATGCTCATCCCAAAGCTTGGGATGCTTGCTGCAATAGCCTCTGAGCAACTAGATCACTGTCCTATTGACCACTTCTATTTGACCATCTGTTTGTGGATGAAATGTTGTGTTCTTCTTCAACCTGGTGTCCATTAGCTCCCATAAACTTACCAAAACCTCCCAGCAAATCGAGAATCTCGATCAAATATAATAGAAGTGGGTAACCCAAAATGAACCCATACATTTTGAAAGAACAACTTTGCTATTTGTTTAGTTATAACATGTTTGTTACATTGTATCAAAATACACGTTTTACTGAACCTATCCACAACAACATACAAATAATCATGACCTTTCATATATTTTGGTAATCCCCCAACAAAATCCATGGAAACACTTTCCCAAGGATGAGAAGGAATTCGAAGTGGAGTGTACAAGCCTAATTTTTTATTATTGGGCTTGCTTGTAGCACACATAGTACACAATTTGATATATCTAGAAACTTTCTCATACATTCTTGGCCAATAACAGACCCTTCGCAATTGCAAAATTGTTTTACTTACACCCCAATGACCTGATATGAGGGAAGGATGTGGTTCTCGAATTATGTTAACTCTTTCAGTTTGTGGAATGCATAAATTTCCCAAATGATATAAGAGTTGGTCCTTTAGATAATAATCCAATTCTTCTACTTTCTTTCCATGAATTAAAGTTGCATATATATCTTTAAAATATACATCTTGAGCATATTGTTCAATGTAACTTTCACGCATTACTGAGTTATGCTTAGGTATAGTAGATGCATTTATGATTGGTCTTGATAACATGTCTACAACCTTATTGTGTATTCCCTTCTTATATCTAATGACAAGATGAAATTGCGGTAGAAAACCCATCCACCTATAATGTCTTCATTGCTACAATTTAGCTTGTGAGTGAAAATGTTGAAGTGGTTTATGATCTATATGTATGATTGTTTCTTTACCATTAGGTAATGTTTCTACTTTTTCACACTTTGTACTAATGCATACAATTCTTTATCATATGTGGGATAATTAAATACCGCAGAAGTAAATGTCTTAAAATGATAGCATATGGGTTTTCCATGTTTTATCAACACTGCCCCCGTGGCATAGTCATTGGCGTCTATCTCAATCTCAAATGGATGTTGAAGATCTGGTACTGCTAGTACTGGTGCTGTAATGATTTTCTCTTTTAAGGTGTTGAAGTCTTTCTATTGTTTGCCTCCCCACTTAAACACCTGTTTCAATCCTATTAAAGCATGTAATGGAGCTGCAATCAAAGAAAAATTAGCAATATACTTTCTCCAGTATTGTGCCACCCCTAGGAAACTCCTAACCTCTGTAGTAGATTTGGGTTTAGGCCAATTTACAATGACTTCAACCTTAGAGGGGTATATCTTCAATTCACCACCACCTACAATATAACCCAAATAATTTAAAGATGTTCTGCCAATTCACATTTTGACAGTTTTACATAGATATTTTCTCTTTTTAAAACATCTAAAGTCTGCTTTACATGCTTTACATGGTCTTCCCATGTCTTACTAAAAACAAGAATGTCATGTAAATAGACAATTACAAAATCATCAATAAATGATCTGAGTACATCATTCATGACTCTCATAAATGTAGTAGGAACATTAGTTAAACCAAAAGGTATAACTAACCATTCATACAATCCTTGCTTTGTCTTGAAAGCAGTCTTCCAAGCATCCTGTTCTGCAACTCTGACCTGATGATAGCCACTTTGCAAGTCTAACTTAGAAAAGTAAACTGCTTCTTTCAATTGATCTAATAAATCATCAATACGAGGAAAAGGATAATGATTCTTGATCGTTATTTTATTTAGTGCTCTATAATCAATGCACATTATCCATGAACCATCTTTCTTTCTCAATAGCATGATTGGAGATCCACATGGTGATGTGCTTGGTCATATAAACCCTTTATCGAGCAACTCCTGTACATTCTTCTTTATCTTTGCATTCTCTAAAGCTGACAACCCGTAAATTCCAATGTTAGGTAATAAAGCATCTTGCTGCAAATAAATATCATGTACTATTTCTCGCTTGGGTGGTAGACCTTTTGGTTCTTGAAATAGAACATCATACTCTAAAACAACTTTAACTAAATCAACTTTTTTTTTAGAATCACAGCCTTCAAATGCGTTGGATTTTTCAGGATCCTTTCCCTTTACAACCATTAGTAAAAATTTCTTACTTGAATTCACAATTCTTTTCATTTGCCTTGAGTTTATGAGATAATAGTCATCTTTGAGCTTATGAGCTCTTACAATATATTCTGTTCCATCTTTAGTGAGTTGATACTTATTCTCAGTTCTATAGAAAATAGCTTTCCTATCATACAAGTATGGAATTCCAAAAACAATACCACATATATCCAATGGAACTATATCTAACTCAACCTCATCTACAAATGTTGATCCAATAGCAAATCTAAGTCTACATTGTCTCGTTACTTGTAGGTTTGTTTTATCACAAACCCAACCTAATGGATATGGCTTCTTATGAGGTTTTGTTTGTAATACCAACATCTTTACAATTTTTTCAGAAATCAAATTAACTTTTGATCCACTATCAAAAAAAGTATCAATCGTATTATGCTTGGAAATCACTCTAATACAAAAAAGCTCATTCTTTCCCTCTCATTATTTTCATTACCAACAGATTGTGGATAATTACTTGTGGATGCTTCAGAATCTTTACCTTTAATACCTGTGGCTATAACTATTGTTTCATCGCCTAACTCTAATCCCAAGTCTTGTTGAATAGCAGTAGCATCCTTTTTCTTCTTTGCACTGAACTTCTTAGATCTCCGTTCTGGATGCAAAAACCAGCAATGTGCCTCATCATGTCCTTATTTCTTGCAATGAGTGAATGAAGGTTTATCCTTCTGTATAGTGTTTGCTTTCTTCTCCTTCCATTTCAGTTTCTTCTTTTCCTTGCTTTTGCTTACAGAATATTTAGATGATCCCCAAACCTCTGGGTTTACATTCTTACCTCTAGCTTCTAGATGTGTGGCTTGAACTAATACATCATCTAAGCTAGTGGGATTAAACATGAGAATAGTATGCTTTAAATAGCTATGAAGACCACCTATATACATCAATAAGTCTCAAGTGAATCTAATGATATACCTAGATTTAAAGCTCTCTTTCTGAATTCCTGAGTATAACTTTATACACTTTAACCCTTCAATTGAGAAAGAGTTTTCCAACTCATCATTTCCTGCTGCATGTAAGATAAAGGATAGAATCGCTTTTTGATGGTAGAAACAAATTCATTCCAGGTAGAAATGATTTTACCATGTTTTTGCAGATCAACTTGTGTCTTTCCTTCCCACCATACTAGTGCAGTTCCTCCAAGTTGAAGGCTAGCCAGCTGAATATTCTTCCTTTATGAATCAACGTTTTGTACCCTGCAATATACATCAATTTGTCTTATCCAATTATCTAGCTTTTATGCATTGAGTTCTCCATCATAAATTGGCAAATCAAACTTCACATATAATTTGATTAAAGAAGTTTTCTTCTTCTTCTTATAAGAGCTAGAAGATGATGAGGATGATGAAGGTGATGATGGAGGAGATGGTGGAGGAGGCATTTCCCCTTTCCCTTTGCCTTCTACAGGGGCAACTAGAAAAGGTTCCTCTGCTCCTTTCTCTGATTTGGGTGTTGAAGTGCTTTCACCTCGACCCTTCTTAAATTCTAGATACATGTCTTCCACCATGGCTTTGAGTGTATTAAAACTTTCTATAATTTGATATTTTGATCCCAATGGAGCTTCTTCTACCATTCTCCTCTAAGAATAGACTCTTCCAATCTCTGGATTAGCCTCAACAAGTTCTCCTTCTCCTAGTATGAGCTTTAATCTAGTTAGCATTCAAAATCCAACACAAGCTCGTCCAACCTTAACAAAAACCAAAACCAAATGCTCTGTACCACTTGATCTGAAATGGATATTAAATCAAGAAGAAAAGGTATTAAATCAACTTGTGTAGGAATGCCTATATTACCTACTGCAACGGATCGAAAAGATTGCTAATAATATAGACAATTAACAGTCAGAAAACATAACAGACACACACATCAACACAACAAAAAATGAAGGAGTTCATCAGACTTCTTGGCTATGTCTCCTAGTCCTGCTTTCAGTGCTAACCTCTATATTATGTCTTCAAGAATATAGTTTATAGGTGTGATCTCAATGAGAGCCATAACACAACAACAACAATATTACATAGGGATTCCACTCAAAAACCTCGAGTCTACGGAGTACACAAACTCTCCCTCTCAGTTCCTCTGATGAACTCTTCGTAGATGTGTGGTATCTTTGACTCTCAGTCTCCCCTCTATCTTTGACCTGTGACATGTCTCTGTTCTGTTAAGGGATGGCTTTTTAAGCTTATCGACATTGTCTGTTCAACTTCATTCTTGAATTTTCTGGCTCTCGACCACTGTCCATTCAAATCCCTCTTAAGCGTTAAACATTCATCGCAAAACACTCTAAGGTATGCTGGCCACCTTTCTTGAAATGGAAAGGACCACTAGCATAGGTGAAAATCCCAAAGAATCAATTCTCTGTTTATGCAAAGAAATACACAGGAAATACTTTAAAAATAGTGGAAAATCCGACCAAGCTGGAATTCAAAAGATATAAAGTCTTCCCTATAATCCTCTCGGGTCCATGCTTGATGACTATCGCAAGTCAGAGTGCTACAGTCATAATCCCTTTGTATTTGGTCCATAGTGGGAATACACAGAAATACATAGGAAAATGCTTATTATCAGACTTCAAATTTTACACATCTGCATCTATAATTCCTTTCGGGTCTGCCCTGATCGCAATCGCATATCACATGGTGCGTAGGCCCCTTTGTATTTGTTTCCATTCCTCTACCGATCGCCAATCGTCGATATCGACGCTATCAGCGCATCGCATATTGCATGATCTGTGGTCCATTGGCATCACCCCTTTGTATGTTACGATGTGATATTGCAATGCGATACGTCACAATCACATATTGCTAAGTCTTTGAGCCTTTAGTAAGTCCTTCCCTTGGAAACGTATGATACAATGGTGTAATCCCAACCGTTGATCTGTGCACTCGATCATCGGTTCATGCTATGTTGCCAGATCGCGATCGCAATTTCCATAGAGCTTCCTTTGATATACTCCACTAGCTCTCTCAATTGCGATAACCCGATTCAATTTGAATCGTTGATCTATCCGATCCAACGGCTCTGGCGTAACAAGACTGCATTCTCCACTAAACTTGGTTTTTCCACCATTCCTTAGTGTTTTCACTATGATAATGCTTTCCGATAGTTTTAAATACTTAGACTTAGAGGTTTTAGGATTCATTTTGGATCATCAACCTCATCCACACCCCTGAAATCTGGTTCATGCCACTCCTGCATTCTGGTCAAGGGGTTGCATTTTAACCCGAACCCTGTAGGTGGGAGTCTTATCCATCATTAGCTCATAGCTCCTATAGGTATGCTCATCATGTCCCACTGATCTACAAAAATTACATAACAACTGTTGTGAATTCTGCATGTACTTCTACAACAAATGGCAGTTGTTTGTAGCATTCTTTCCTCCTATTTGACAAATCGCGCACCATAACATAGGTGTCGTGCTAGGTCCTGCTTGTGTCATTGGTCTTAATAACATTGGTCCTCCTCCCATGAGGTAATTTGCGAACATTGGTCAGTGGTCCTTGTCATGACCCTACCCTTACATTTAACGCACCATACCTCATCATGCACTTCTGGGCGAGCTATCCTATCCTGTTTCAGACTGCATCTCAAGGCATAAGTTTTTCAACTGTACATGCATCTGTTGAACTCCTAGGTTAGGATCTTGTATCAGAGTATGATGCAGCCTCATTTCAATTTCCAAGGCCTTTGTCTAAGTTGTTAACCTTTGTTGTGACAGTGCGTTCCTCAAATGCGGCGTTAGTGATGCTACAAACCATTCACGATGTTGTCCATCCATCAAAGTCATGTTAGATTCATGAATCGTGCACTTCAGTCTTTGATCTAATTCCCAGGGGGTCTTGCCTAGTAGCATCGTGATCTCCTTGAACCTAATGATTGACTGCATCTCTAACTTCAGCCTACTAAATTCTTTGTTCAGTGCAGTTTGGATGTCTGCAATCCCCGCATTCAGATTGTCATTAGAATTCTTAATATACCAGGTGAGCATGCAATCCTGCACAACACTGACCAACATCACTTTATTTATATTGTCATTCGTAACTTCTTATGCTTCCCATATAGATTTTATCTTTAACCAAAACTGGTCTGGATCTTCATTTCCTACTTGCTTGAACACCGACAATTTTATCGTGCTTGCCATGTTGACTCGCGGTGGTGGTGGACGTGGTACGGGTGAAGATGGGGGTGAAGGCAGTGAAACTGGTAGTGGTGTGGGTGGGGGTGGTATGCATGGAATCCTCTGCATTATCAAATTGATTGCACTTCTTGGTGAGACCTTCACGAGCTCTTCCTCGTCCCCTCATGGAGGTGAAATCAAGGGATTGGTTTCTAGTTCTGCACTACCTTCATTTCTGTAAATTCTCCCACTTCTCGTAGCCCCAAACATCAATGTACTCACATAATCTTCTTTTCACACAGTAGCATTTTAATCCAAGTGTTTAGAGACTTAACATACTTACCTCACTGTCCTTTGAGGAAGTGTCATTCTTCCTTACTATAGATGACTGAAGTATCTACCGTGAACTCAGTAATGAATCCTCCTATAATTTGATCAATCCAGTGATCAACAGTGCACGTGATCTTATCCTCTAATGCTTCCACTCTGGGGTCCACACAATATGACGGTCAAGCTTGCACCTTCCTTGGCTATCTACTAGCTTCACGATCCACTCATACATCTCAGTAAGGAAAGATGCAAAGAAAATTATGTGGATCTCTATGTACAGGTGGCCATCTAACCACTCTTCTTTTGATAGCCACAAATCCATGTTCTCCTACACTGCGAACTCATGAATTATTCTATACAACGAACCCTCAATTTCTTTCTTAGTTGGATTCCAATGATACAACATCAGAGAACTCTATGTAGATTCTTGTCATGACAACAGAACCATTTGTTGTCTTGTTGGCACCTGACCCAGGTTCGAAGTTAATTAGCCAAACAAATCATTGTACTACTGGCCCTTTCAGCAATAGTCCACGAAGCGCGGACTGAGGTCTCATCCACAGCAGTATGGGGGGATTCTAGAAATAGGTTTCCACACCCTCAAGATGTTTGAGGGGTTGATCTAGTCCAACTGGGAATACCTTTGCGCACTTCCCTGGCCTGTGAGATCTTCGCGTCCTATTATATTCACCTTCGTGCAACCTTAACTAAGGGTTGTGGGGCTTTCACGCTATTGGAGTAGCGATCTGCACTATTTCCCCAAGTCACACTATAGATCTTACTTATCTTCTTATAATGGTTAAGTATCTTCACATAAACAGATACCTTGTATTATATTCACTTAATCAACACATTTATATAAGTTCGCACAATAAATAAATAGTAAACTTGCAATTCTTACCCAATAATGCACAAAATAGGAAAAGATAAACAAAAATATGGTAAAACTTCTCTTTATTACTGTTTCCAATGGTTATAAACTCAACCTGCCCTACGCACTCAGCTACAGGGGTCCATGCACTCAGCTGTGAACTACTAGGCCTCTGTGCACTCAGTTCCAAAGCCTTCTCCTACTCTACAACCCAAAGACACAACTCTACACTTCGACTCACTGCTTCATCAAATTCTTTATACACTTAGATCATGTTTTACACCTAGAGCCTCACTCTATTGATACAATCCCATGGTCAACAGACCATGGGTAGATTTCTCAAACCGACACTACATTTACAAAACTAAGGGCAGACAACCCTATGACTCTATCACAACTTCGCGCTTCGCGCCTGTAATTCATGAATTCTATATAATGGACTTAGTAAAAACTTTGGCTTTAAGCCCCAAAACCTGCCTTGGGGGGATCCCATGCCCAACATGAAATATGTGCCTGTAAGGAGTTCCTGGGCTTGAAGTGGACATGGACACTGATGGAGACTACTATGAACACTTATTGTAAGATGTTGTCTAAATGCAACTTCATAGGAGTTATCACATAGCTCTCTAATCATTTTGTCACCTCAGTTTAGAAAATGATATTTGAACAGGAGCCACCCTACATGTTGAAGGCAGAAATGGAGGTACTTGTTGACATAGATGATTGCTATGCCTCACCGTTTGGCACCATCATACAAATGTACAACATGAAGAAGACTTTGCATGTTCTACTGAAGTTTTCCTTAGACAAACTCGTCATGCAGTAAGTATCATATCACATCTGGGCAGGATTGACAGATAGGTTGCACCAGAAGAAGAAGGCACCTTGGACTGCTCTTCTGTTTCAGATCAAGTCATACGAGATAAATCATGCGAATGTCAAAGTAGAGTAGATGAAGAAGTATCCATTAAACCTCGAAAGTTACAATATGTATGACCCGCATTGTCTTGTGAAAGATCACTGCAAGAGAGTACAATTCAACTGCATCGACAGGGCATGTCATTTGGCGGAGGAAGACCCATGGAGATATTGTTACAACTCCTCCAGACTCAATGAAGTGGTTGGCCTCATTGTGGAATGGACAGTGAAGCAGCTTCTTGGAGAGCACCAGTAGTAGCAGCACTAGCAGAGGTGAACATACCAATATGCAACAAGGGCAAGAGGAAGATTGTCAACATCATGGAGGAAGAGCAAAGTTGCAAGTTCTGAGAAGACCAACTTGTGCTAAAATTAGCTTTGGTGATAGAGGTAAAGAGGCAACAACGCGACAAGAGAATCGCACAAAGGTGGAGAGAGAAATGGAGAATGGAGGAAACAGAGAAGGAGTTGCATGAGTTGAAGGAGAAAATCCAGAAGGAAATGGAGTTGGACAGACAGGAGAAGGAAGTGCAGTAGGAATAGGTAAAGTAGGGGGTGAAACATGTACAAATAGATGAAACTTTGTCCTTATAGATAGTAGACTCATCAGAATAGTTTGCATCAAGAAGATAGGGCGAACCATCGCAGGAGCAGGACTTCACTCAGGAGATAGAGAAATCACTTGAGCAGATGGATACGGATATGGATCAGCAACAGTTAGAGCAAGACATTGACCTCATGCCTCACTGCTAAGACATCGACCCACCAGCTTCACCGCATCTAGAAAAAGAGCAAGTCCGAAGTGACCAAGAAGACACTAAGATCCTTGGAGATTAGCGAGAAGGAGAGGTGCACAACATCCCATTCAATGAGTCTCAACATAGAGTTGTGCGATCTCGCAAAGTGTCGACTCTGGAGGATCATACATCTCCTGCACAGTTTGAGGAATGAGTGATCATGTCTAACATGTGCAAACATCCAACAACATTGACCGATGCTACCAGAGCATATGCTGAAGCCACATGCTTGAGTTTTCACTTCTTGATAGCTGAGAAAGAGTAAATGGCTAAGGAACTACAAATGATGAAGCAGGAAGAAGAATTGGTTACAACATCCGCCTGAGCAGAATTGAAGAAGGAAATACTAGATGAAATGTTGACCCTTGATACAATCATGTGGGCATTCCAATTTTGGTACCGTGCATAAGGAAGTCATCCATCTCAATGGATGGCAGCAATGATGTGCTAGAAGATCACATATCATATCGAACGTACATGCTACTGTTGATTACATGAAAACATGGATGATGAGATATAAGGGAGCCCTGCTTCACTTGCTTAAGATGATGAAGCCCAGAGCAATCGACCTGAAGGCACGCATTCGGAGTCAAATCCAGAACTATGAAGAGATTCCACAACTCATCACTAGTTTACAGGCTTCCCATGCACGTGTATTTAAGACTATGGATTTTTTTGTGCACGCACATGCAATCCCATCAATTGGGACACTCACCTAGGCGATGAAAAAGGCAGAGGTCTAAGTAGAGCTTAACTCGTACTTTGACGAGTTGATGCACACAGCCACCAGCCCACACTTGTCAATCAGTGGAGACACCATGCACAAGTATGTTTTTGGTATATCTACACTCAAGACAATGATTCACATGCTATCAGATGATTTGGACATAGGATCCCAAGCAGTGTACCCGAATGCTATAGAGGCAAGAGTTAGGTTCCAAAAATATGTCACTTTAGAGTACACATACACCATTGTGGACTACCAATCTTGGCATCAATTCGCTACTATCGACCACCATGAGGATGTTCAAGAGTTGATCTTCCAACAATTGTCCAAGTCATTGTCATGTCCTGCATGGCTTGCTCAAGCCATTTTATCTCACATGGGTACATGTGTATTGTAATGTAATGTCTTGTCAAGTGTAAGTTCAAGTGTCGATAGTTGGATGTAACAGACATAGAGTGGATGAAGAGTCATGAGGGTAGATGAAATGTCAGAAAGGGGAGTGTCAAGGGCCACCCCACCCCTTTAATATAAATAGTCCCTCATAACTCATTGATGTATGTATTGTATGACTCAAACTTATGCTATTTAATATAACAGATCCAACACGTTTCATGCATATGTTGTATTGTATTTCAACTACCTTGAGTACTCTAAATGATATATGTATCTGTTTTCTTACGCGTGCATGTGTAGCTATTTCTGTATATGTATGTATGAATCTTTCTGAAATGTGTTTTTGGTTTAACCATTACTTTGGATTGTTAGTTAACTTGCCTTCCAAGTTGTGATGCATCTTTTCTTGTGTGTTCCCTTCTTAAATCCATGATATCATACGTTTCTAAGGGGTGAACTCACATCACCCTCCGTGTGTTAGAACCTCTCATGCACCTTCTTTGACTTACTACATATGTCACACCCTTGCTACCAACCGGGACATCTTAGTTGCCTCTGTGCCAAACCATGGTCAAGGCATTACCATATGACCCACTCCTAGGACCCTTACACCAAACGGTCTGAGGTCTAATTAGGACTTCTTACTGGGGAGATCCCCTGACATGTTGGTGGGTCCAACACCGTCAACATTTATGGTGCTAGAAGGAGGGTCAGATGACAACTTGTGTCCTATCATCTTGTTTTTAACCTCTACATATCTATCATGGAGCCTGTCACTCTCCTACCTTCATGATGACCGAATATGTGTTATGAAACCAGCTCACAAAAAGATAGAAAAGATAGATCAACGCCTTAGAATTTAGCCTCTTCAAGGGGGAAACCTCCTTTACATTACACAAATGAATGATTCTTTGATGATTCAAATGACAAAACCTCCTTTCTATATATAGGAGTCTAAGGAGTCAGAATATAACTGAGCTGACCTAACAATAATAATATAAAGTCACAAAAATAACAATAGAGGGATTCTATGGGTCACGGTAATAACAATATGGGGACAATAGGGCCACAACAATATTAATAAGGGATACAAATACAATAGTAATGGGGTAATCACTAGTATTATAGGGACCTAACATGCCCCTCTCCTTCAAAAAAGTGTTGTCATTAACGCTTGAGTAGTTCTGGATGCTTTTGTATGAAATTCTCATCCTCCCATGTGGAATCTTCAACGGATAAGTTCTTCCACTTGATGAGATACTCTGAAATTGATCGATTTCGTAGCTATCGAGTTCTTGTTTCTGTGACTACTTCCGGTTCCAATATAATTTTTCCTTCCTAGTCAAGTTCTAGCAATACTGTTTGAATTAGGATCTTGTCGCCTATAACCTTCTTTAAACATGAAACATGGAAAACTAGGTGCACTCGAGAAGCTGCAAGAAGCTCAAATTTGTATGCCATAGTACCAATCTTTTGCAACACCTTGCACGGACCATAATACTTTGGTGATAATTTATTATCCTTCTTAGCTTGCTTGAGGGACATTTGTTTATATCGTTGTAGCTATAGGAATACCCATTCACCTACATCAAAACTTATTTTGCTATGATGTTGATATACCTATTGTTTCATTCTATTCTACGCCAACACAAGGTTATTCTTTAAGAGTTGGAGGACTTGTTGTTGATGCTCGATGTGATGTTCCACTACTTGAACCTTACAATTTTCTCTTAAATATGATGTGATGGGTCGTGACTGATATCCGTAAAGTGCCATAAATGGGGTCATTTTTGTTGTTGTATGGAAGGAAGTGTTATACCACCATTCAGCCAGAGGCAACCATTTAACCCATTGTGTCTGTTTATTAGATACAAAGTAATGAATATATCCTTCCAAAAATTTGTTTACTATCTTAGTTTGCCCATCGGATTGAGGATGATAAGATGAGCTATGAGCTAACTGAGTACCAAGACAAGAAAATAATTTTGTCTAAAAATTTCCAGTGAAAATGGGGTTATTATCACTTAGAATAATCTTTGGGTTTCCATGTAGCTTTTGAATTGTTTCCATAAATGCAGTAGAAATTGTACTAGCTTTAAATGGATGTGATAATGCACAAAAGTGTGCATACTTGGTAATTCTGTCAAATACCACCATGATGACACTATTTCTTTCAGACTTGGGTAAAACTGTGATAACATCCATTGAAACCTCCTCCCAACGTTGGCTTGGAATGGATAAAGGTTGTAATAGACCCGGGGACTTAATTGTTTCAACTTTATTCTATTGGCAAACCAAACATTCTGCCACAAACTTTTGAATATCTAATTTAAGGCCATCCAAAAAAATTTCCTTCTTAACTCTGTGGTAAGTGTTTAAAAATCCTGGCAGCCCTCCTAAGGGAGAAGTGTGCAATTCCATAAGAATCTTTTGTTTGAGTTGGGAATTCTTACAGAGGTATAAGCGACCTTTGAACCATAATGAATCATTTTGCTAGCTAAATGTATTCGATGTACTGGAATCTTGTTGTAACTTTTGAATAAGTGCCCACACTTCTTCATCATTCTTGCATTCCTCCCTTGCATCATTTATCCAATCTGGTTGGATAATAGAAATGGCACACAACAATGCTTCCACATCCTTATTATTTCTTGGGAGTGCATTTACCACCACATTTTTCTTCCCTTTTTTGTAGGTGATTTCAAAGTCAAAACCCAACATCTTTGTGACCCACTTTTCTTGCTCTTCAAAGGATAATCTTTGTTATAAAAAGTATTTAACGCTATCATGATCTGTTTTTACCTTGAAGTGTCTTCCCATTAGGTAGGGTCACCATTTCTTAAGAGCATGTAGTATTGCCAACATTTCCTTCTCATAAATAGCTTTGTGTAAAAATTTTCCCTTGATTGGACGACTTTCAAAGCAATGGGTCTTTCATCTTGCATTAAAACAACACCAATTCCATTTCCTGAAGCATCACATTCCACAATAAAGGGTTTTGTGAAGTCCAGTGTAGCTAAGACCAGTGCTTGGCACATTTTCTCTTTAAGATGTTCGAAGGCCTTTGTTGCTTCTAGAGTCCACGAAATTGCATCTTTCTTCAATAATGTTGTTAGAGGTGCTGCTATTCTCCCATAATTCTTAACAAACTTGCGATAATACCCTGTCAACCCAAGAAATCCTCATAGATGCTTTATGGATGTGGGGATTTTCCATTCCTTAATGGCTTTAATTTGGCTAGGGTCTACCTTAACTCCTTCATGAGATACAATACGACCCAGATATTCCACCTCTTGTACTCTAAAGAAACATTTGGATCTCTTTGCATATAATTGTTTCTCCTCCAATAGTTGTAGCACCTTGTCAACATGTTCAACATGATCCTTCCAAGACTTGTTGTAGACTAGTATATCATCAAAAAATATAACACAAATTTTCTAAGGAAGGGTTTGAAAATGGTATTCATTAAACCTTGAAATGTAGAAGGTGCATTGGTAAGGCCAAAAGGCATGACCAAAAATTCATAATGACCCTCATGAGTTCTAAATGTTGTTTTCGAAATGTCTTCAGTATTCATTCGGATTTGATGATATCTTGAATGAAGATCCAACTTGGTGAAGTAAATTGATCCATGGAATTCATCTATTAATTCATCAATGACAAGAATGGGAAACTTATCTTTAATATTGAGCTTGTTGAGCTCCCTATAATCCGGACACATGCGCCATGATCCATCCTTGTTGTGCACCAATACTACTGGAGCAAAGAAAGAACTTTGACTAGGTTGAATTATACCAGCCTCTAGAATTTCTACAACCATACGTTCAATTTCACTCTTTTAGGCATAGGGATATTTGTACGGCCTGATGTTTGGAGGAACACTTCCTGGAATTAGATGAATAGCATGATCATGATCACAAATAGCCAAGAGACCTTTGGGAGTCTAAAATACCTTGGAATGATTGTCCAAGACTTTTTGGAGATCTGGAGAAATAGATGATTTTGATGTGGAAACATCTAGCGAACATAATAGTGCAATTACAC
Source organism: Pinus taeda (assembly GCA_000404065.3). Lineage (NCBI taxonomy): Eukaryota > Viridiplantae > Streptophyta > Pinopsida > Pinales > Pinaceae > Pinus > Pinus taeda. Next base: position 49,201 of record APFE030022578.1, read on the forward strand.
ATATTTGTTCATTTATTAGAAGCTTTGTCATACCATTAGAGCTGATTATCCTTCTGGGTTTCCCTGCAATACCCCTTAATTCAACTTCCTTTCCTTTCGTAGAAAATTTCATGAAAAGTTCTTGAAAATTAAAAGCTATTGTACCCAAGGATTGTAGCCTTGGACTCCTAGTACAACATCAACACCTCCCATTGGAATGGAAAGCATTGGGCTAGTCAATACATATTCTCCCATGGATAGCTTGATATTATGGCACTTTATAGAGCAATTTATTGTTCCTCAATTTGCAACCATCACTTGACACTCTGGTGCTGGATATAGGAAGAAATTCAACTCTTTTACTACCTTACAATGAATAAAATTGTGGGTACTTCCTGAATCAATCAACACTATTACCTTTTTCTTCTTGATTTGTCCTTCTATCTTGATGGTTTGAGGAGTGGTAATTCCCGCCAATGCATTACAAGATATGGTCGGATTCATTTCTTCTTTATCTAGGCTTTGTTCCTGAAGTATATCCTCTTCTTTTGACCTTTCTTTCTCCTTTTCTTCTTCCTCTTCACAATCTATGTAGAATAATTTCTTCTCAGCACACTTATGACCTTTAGTGTATTTACTATCACAA
>APFE030022578.1:72645-112976 GCA_000404065.3 Pinus taeda
TCATAAGGAAGATATGTTCGATGATGTTTTCTCTGCAGCCGAATCGATATTTCAAGCCAAACAGCTCGCTAAGATGCAATACAATGATGAAAATTTAGTTGATTTTAATAAACTCAGGGAGGAGAGGTTGCAAACTCTGCCTCTAGATTTATTAATCCCAACCAAAGCAGCATCATCAAGCTAGCCTGGCCAACAACAGACAAAGGAACCTCCTGATATAGCAAAGAATAATAATAAAGAGCAGGAGGAGCAACAAAAGAAAGATCGAGAAGAGAAGCTGAAAAAAGAACAACAAGAGCGCTTAAGGAAAAAGCAAGAAGAGTGCTCAAAGAAAGAAGAGGAAGATAGGCAGCGCAAAGAGCACGAGGACAACCAGCAAAGGGAGCAGGCAAAGATGCGGCAGAAGGAACAGGAGCAGCGAGAGAAGGAAAAACAAGAACAACTGCTAAAGGAGTCCCAGTCTAAACAAACCACCACTGATACTAATAAAGGTGTTGTCACAGACCCTGAATTGCAAAAGGAATGGTAGCATTTCAGCACCATTATCGGTGGAGGTAAAGACTCACAGAGTATGGATACTCCTAAAAGCAGCAATGTACAGAATAAAACCTCATCTCATGCTTTGAGCGGAACCAGCGGCCCACCAAAAACAACGGATGTGGAAATAATTCTGAAAGGTCCTAGCGACCAAGTCACTCTACAAGTGGAAGATATTCCTCCTTTGAATGTTTTCTACAACCCAAAGCATAGAGCCGTGGTAAAGCGATCGAGAAAGAGACAAAGGCTTGATCAACCTTCCATCTTTGCCGAACAAACAGTCATGGGCAATGTAGTGTGGAAAGAGAAACTAGATCCCTCCGATGATCTAACCAAACTGTCACAGTATACTGGAGCTTATTCAGCTGCTACTATCGACAAGGCATCGGAGGTAAGTCTTTTATTAAAGACTAAAGACCAGGAAATTTCCACTTTGCAAAAAGAGTTGGCAGATATAAAACAAAGGGTAACACAAGCCGAGGAACAATTAGCAGAACATCAACAAATAAATAGCCAATTGGCTAAGCAATGGGAGGAGGAGAAACAGAACATCAATCAGGCAGCAATCCAGAAATATAATGAGTTGAAGGAAGCTTTGGAGCAATTAAAAGCGACGAATGAACAATTATTAAAGACCAAGGATGAGCATATCGCCCAGATTACAGCACAGCTGGATAATGTTAAAGGAGACTCACAGATAATGGAATTTAGAAAAGAGGCAACGTTAATCAACAATGCGCTTATAGCACAAGTTAAACTATTTGCTCAATACCTCTCTCAAGTGGAACCACTCTGCGAGTTAACTACAACTGTGAATGAGCAGGTAGAAAAGGCAAGAGATGAATTGAATCAAGCCAATGAAGCTATCACAGCACACCTTGAATGGCAAGATTCAAAGTCGGGAAAAGACTCCAATTTGCCAAGAATACTTGAGGTTCATAAGGACATATTATTCACAGAGTGGCATACACAGGTATTGAAGGCAGAAAGGGCAGCCTCAAGGTGCAAATTGACTTCTAACAATTTGATTGATCTAGTTAATGATACACTCTACATAGCAAACATTGTTTCCCAGTGTACACCCAGAAAGCTAACTACAACAAATACATTGGAACAAACATGCTATCCAGAGTTAGAAAACAGAGGAAGGTTAATCGCCAAGGTTAACAGTTTAAGCATAAAAACATATTGGCATTTCCTTATCAAGCCTCATGAACAAAGAGCCGCCCTCAAATGCTTAACCGATGCCATTCAATGTATGATCCCCAACATCCAAGATGCCACCTTTGCCGCCCAGCTCAATTCACGAATCAACAAACCTCCTGAGATTGAGCCAATGCTTGCCATCAATCAACTGAGGTTCAAAGATAAACAGCCGACAGAATGAGTCATCCTCCAGCTCCTCAGATCGCCAGGGGAAATAGCAACAAGAAGTTATTGATATCAGATTAATTAGCATTTCTGTTTTGTAGATATTTAGATTAGTTTAGTATTTATAGACCCTTTCATGTCTTTAGAAAGGGTCGTAAAAATTCTGTAATAGACTTAACAGACTGAAGTTTGCACTATTGTGCTTCAGCCTTTATTCTTTTATGAAACTCGGCCAGTTGCTTTCACTTTAATGGAGAAATTGCTTGATTCAATTGTACACTGTTGTTGTTGATTGAGGAATGCTTATTTGTTAAAGGTAAAGCCATACATAGCGATTGATATTTGAGATAAGCCTACAGCTCAAATGGTACTTTTATCTTTTTCTGAAGTCATTCTTTGTATATGAATTGTTATGTTATTATCTTGCTATCGTTAATTGTATGCATGCGCTATTACGGCTAATCTTGTTCAATCCACTATTGGATGTTTATATGATATGCCTTTACTTTCAATCATGTATATGTTAATGATATAGGTGTGTAAAGTGTAGTAATATCGCTTTAAATCACTGCGCTTAACTATTTAAGGACAACAATCATAAATAATTCAATATCTATGTCTTAAGGATACAGACATCTATATGTTTATCTTTCAGATATAGAGCATCGAAAGCTACGCTTTAGAGCTTAAATAGATTCCCGTGATAGTTCCATTTGTTTATATTTTGTTAAAAGTATTAGTCCTTCGCCTATCACTAGTGTTACTTATAAAACATTCATTCATCCCACTTTATCTATTTCTAGGAAACTGGTCCCATTATCCCCAGTCGGAGCCACTATACCAAACGGAAAAGGAGCTGTACTAAGGTCCGGACTGGGTGGCTTCCGCAATGTTGTTGCAGCGATTTTCGAGGCTTCAACATGTCCTTAGAAAGAGAAGAGGCTTTTTCCAAATCTAACTGAGCAGAAGTGTTCTCCAAGGAGTTTTGCAATCTATGAGCCAACATAGCTTTATCAGCTAGTGTGGAGTAGACCATCTCTCCAGTCTGTTTGTGCAGCTCAATCTAGTCCATAGGATGAATATCCTTGGCCAATACCTCCAGATTTGTTCTGATGTAGTTAGCTACTGATTTTTGTCACTGCACCTTGGGCTTAAAATAACTCATGATCATATTTCCCTCCTTAATGTCATAGGCCGACAACAACCTTTGCTAGTTTGTGGGGGGCATCTTAAGATACTGGTTATAGAGTTGAACTCTTAGTGGGTCGTTTCTAGTCTTAATCTCCGTGAATATCATTTTTATGTCGGAGGCCTGTTTACTTTGTGGCCTAGTGGATGAAACTTCCACACTATGTTGCCTTTCTATCTCTTGTCGGTGTGAGCTAGTTGATGTGTCCACCCCTGGGGAAGTCTGTTGGCTAACTACCCTTTCAACTCTTCGACTTTCCATTGTTTCTTCAAAGATTTCCTCTTCTAACAGAGGATTAAGTATTTCCCTTTTTGCACCTGGCTATTCTGTAGGTCCACTCATGGGTGTGGGGTCTTCCTTGTCTCTCTTTTTGCCTTTTTCCTCATTTAGAGGACTCTACAATACAGGAATCTCAGTTGCTTTGGTTTGGACTGGAGGCATTTGCTCTTGCTGATTTGTCATCGCTGGTTCCTCTGTGCCTGCCACTTCCTTTCCCTTAGAGATCCCTATACCTGGTGTGCTGAATTCTTGTACATGCTGCTGAGAAGTTCCAGCAAAGGATGTCCCAATTCCTACTTGTTGAGGTAGCTTGAAAGATACCTGTCCAAAAGAGTCCAGGTCAAGGGTTTTTTCAAGGTCTTTCATAGTCCTCTCTATCTTTTCTTGCTCACTAATTTGTTCTACTAATGTACCCTTTACCTAGTCATCTTGATTAGCAAACTGTTCAATTTTAGGGATTCTATGGTGTACATAAGATAACAACCTGTTTATTACTTTTCTATCACTTATAAAGCTAGTTGGGTCATATGGTACCCACCAAAAACTTTTCTTCAATTTATGTTGTTCCCCTAATATCTTATCAACATCTTCCCATGCCTCTCTGTTATTGATGACAAAAGGGCCTAACTGATTTTTTATTCTCAGCTGAGCATTTTTCTTTGCACTACAAAAGTGGGTTAAATCTGCATTGATAAAATGCCTGAAATACTCTAGTGCAAATAGTCTCATAGGCACATATTTGGGTAGCTTGTAAGGGCATAGTTCACAGCCATATATCCTGATTTCAGTGTGATTCTTGTACAAGTACCAGTCACCTATCTTATACTGTCTAGAAAGTTGTAAAATCTTCTTAATATTAGCAGAGAGCCTAGGAAGAGGAGCTCCTATCAATAGAGTGGTGGTTGGATATACAAACAAGTCAATGAATTCACAATAGCTATAAAGGGATTCATGGAAATTGTGGAAGACTGAGGTCCAAAAGATCACAAACCTACGCTCTCCTTTGGAATCCAATTTCCTAATGGGAAATGAAAAGCTATCTGGCTGATAATATAAGAAAAGGTGGTAGATGAATGAGGTGTACTTGAAGACTCTTTCTCTGTCTAGATTTATGAGTTGCTCATTGATTTTGTTGGCAACAAAAGCTGCATAGTCATACTTGACAACAGGAGGTTGTCCTTGTGTAAATATTGACAACAGAACTAAGGTGGTCTCATCAACAAAATCACTGGTTTTGAATCCCAAGATGAAGGATATCATATCAATTATAAGTTTTCATATTTCAATGAATCAGACATGCAAATATGGAGGTGGGCCTTGGGGCTGGCAATCAGGTTTCATGAACATGTGGGCAATACTAGTTATCTTTGAATTAGGCAATTGAGAGCCTCGCTCAAGAAAAAATCCCATCGAAAGAGGAGCCAAAGGCTGAGTGGGATGGAAGTGTAACATCTCATTGATAGATTCAACAATTATGTAAAAGAGGACAACTTGGTATGGGGTTATAATTGCTTCGGTGACAGGGTCATAGTTGGCACAACAGTGGTGAATAATATCTGGGAAAACATTAACTGAAGGAAGGTAATACTTGGGGAGATTAGATTCTCATATTCCATAGATATCAGAGTTGCTTAGATGACTGTTCCTAACTCTGCAAAATTCCTGGAGGTGGTTCATGTCACCAGATAACTTTTTAATTTGAAAATCTCTGTCAGCCAAGGGTAACCAATCCTGGTCCTTATGAGGTGCATTGAGGGGCGCGACATTCAGGGCTATGAGAGCCTCCATGTTTGGTTCTTATGTTTTAAAAGTGGAGGTTGAGCTTCTGTGAGAAAATGAGCAAAGAGCAGTTCTGGGTGTGTTTGTATGAGAGGAACAAGTTGATTTTGCTTGAGTTTGGCTCTTTTGGTACAATTTACAAAGGAAAAAAAATGAAATTATAGGTTCTGGAGGAAAATTGAGTAAATACCTGTTTTTTCAAATGCGAACAGTGTAATTGCAAGTTGGCTAGCGAGCTACAGAGGAGGAATTTGAGATTTTCCTGGTCAGGTGGCGGACTAGACGTTCGTGCAGTTGTATGGACATAGCTTGCATGAAAACAGTTCACAGAGAAAAATGGCGAAAATGACATTTTGTCGACTATTTAACAAAATTTGGCTTTGGCGGGCGATTTTTGCATTTAATGGTCAGATGACATCACTGAGATGTGACAGCTTGTTGTTTAGCGGAGTGGTGGTAAGTGGTTTTCGCCCGCACAACTTTTGGGGTCAAGCGGTATCGAGCGGGGAGGCCGCGATCATATCGGGAGCGCAGCGCGTGTCCATGGTATGAGAGGAATACCGCTGACTCCCTGGTAGTTAAATGTCGGATGATGGGGGGGTCGCGATATGATCGTAGGCCGTTGGATGAACGGGCCCCAATCGGATGGTTGACACTCGGCGGAGATGGTGGGGGTTTAATGCAGGGGCCCGATATATTAATTTAATATTTTAAAAATGTACCGAGATGGATTTGATTGGTCAGTGGGGTTTGGTTATAACTAACCCGAATGGTTAATTATCCTAGGGTTTGCATGCAAAGGTTATTAAACAATTCCAGATGAACCATTAATCCCTTTTATGCAATGATATGGTCGTATTTCGACCAGGGAGGGAATATTAATGTTTTTGGGATTTTTAACATATATTTATATAATACGGGATGGGAACAAATTTATAGGGATTTAAATAATATATGTTAAAGTTAATATGAAGAATGAATCAAGCGCTAAGTTATAATTTTTAAAAACTTAGGCTTACGGTAAACAAGAGGGAATTATGTGATGTTTGTACAAATTTCCTAAGTAAAAAGGAATTTTACTTAGGCTTTTTATGAAATGAGATGAGTGGATTAGTGATATTAAGCAAATCTTAATATCTCTAGGGGGAAGTTGGTGAATGACTTGGGAGAGGAATGAAGGGGAGTTAGTCATGGCTCTGCCTTGTTTTGAGCTGCATCAAAATATCTTTTTTGCACTTGTAATGGGACTGATAGTTAACATATTTACACAATACATCACAAGTCACATTCTACAACACCATTCTGCCTACCCAACCTACTTTGCCTAACATTTTTCTTCTTCCTTTTTCTTTGGGTGCACTTGAATTGGAAAAACCTCATTTCCTTCTTTTCTTTTCAATGCAATCCTATCTAGATCTACCCTTATAACATCCAAGGGCTCAGGTTTAAGAGTTGAGCTCCTTTACTTCTCTACTTATCTACTTATCTGCGAAGATTGAACAATTTGGACATATTTTATTCTCTATCTCTAAAACAAGTAAATTAAAACCATGAACTAGCCAAGATTAAGCTGATTGGCCATTAATCAATGGTGGCACAAGACAACTAGCTGCACACCATCAAATTACTGCAAAAATGGAATAGCAGTGGCATTTTGGACTTGCACACTTTCCTGGTCTTTTGTTTGGGGTTCATTTCTTTCACTTTTTTGACCATTTCATTCTTATTTGACCAGACAAAAATATATGAACATATTGTAGAGCCCATCTATGCCAATCATGAAATATGTCACCTATTGGTATAGGAGTATAACATACAAAAGCATTAATGATATTTCTAGCAGATTTCCAGCGTGTGCATGAACTTGTTGTATCCCCCTCACAGCCTATTTCTCCAGACATGGTCTAGTTGTAGGTTGAGCGTCTCCCTCAAGAAAGTGCTCAATTTTGGAGGGGAACCAACCTTTTCTCTAGAAATTGGACATTTCTATCTGGCATCCTATTGGGCTCGAGAATTGCGTAAATTTTCCTATCACTATTCACTGGAAAAATTGCACAAATCTTCCCAGTAGGACTGCTTAGCCCAAAAATTCCACAATTCTGGGAATCAGTCAATTGCTCTGCCCAAAAATTATGCAATCCCTCTGGGTAGCCACCTCAACTCCCTCCCAGAAATGAGCATTTTTTCCCCTCAACTAAGCAGACTATTGCATGTGCCATTGAGTTGAATGGTTCCACCCGGGACTGGGAAAACTTGACTTGCATGCATGGGATGCTTTTTTCCAAAATAGAAAAAACAAACATGCAAAATCATCACTAGATTTCAAGGAGCCATTTTTAGTAGCTAGAGGTTACATGCAAATATCGTTTCAGAATTTGTCCTCCAAGTGTCGCTTTTTCCTAGATTTGTGGCATGCTCATGATGAGCCTCAAAATTATTTATTCGACAGTTGAAAGATAACTTATTCACATCAATCTTGGAGCTCTGACATCCCACAACACATCGAGGAGTCTTCTCCACATCCAAATTAGCTATTCACTAGTAAGTCAACTTAACTTATCTTTTGCAACATTTCTGTCGCTTTTTGTGTTTTTGGTTATGTGAGTGTTGTTTGCTTGATTTTTGTGAACACTTTTTTTCGTTTACATGCATAATACGTTTCACTAGCACTATTTCAGTTTTTGTTAGTGTCTCATTGTTGTCACATGCATGAAACTATTCCGCATGAACGATTGCCAATTCAGTGACTCGCTTCAGTCACATGCATGTTGTTCAATTTCCTGAATCTTTCATTCATTTTTTGCATGCACGATCATTCACTCTTGCTTACACTTAGTATCGCCATGCATTCACATTCACATTTTCTTTCAGTTGCCCGTTAGTGGGTCTGGGCAACCTTGGCCCAGACTCTGCTTCACCAAGATAGAATTGCACAATCCTGGGAGTGAATGCTTTGTCCTCCTCTTAGACAATGCACATTTATTTCCTATCACTGTCCACTAGTCTTGCATTGTGCAATTCCGAGGGACAGTGACTACTGGTCCAGAAAATTGCGCAATGCAGTCACTGGGCCTGCAACCACTGCCAACTAGAATTGTGCATTGTGCAGTTGTAGCACCTAGCAAGCTAGCTTGGATTGCGCATTGCACAGTTCAACCAACCATACAGCCTCCCCAGATAGCCTAGACTACCTTTTGCATAGTTATGGTAGCTAGTCTCCTATTCTCCCAGGAAAAATTGCATAATCCTTGCCAATCAATCCCCAAGTATATTGCATGTCGTTCCTCAATTTTCTTTGGTTTTCGCTGAAAGATTTTTTTCCATCCACATCGCTTTGTCTCCAGATATAACCTTTGTTTTTTCGCCTCTTAGCATTTCAGGATCAATGGCCTTCCAGAGTGAAGGATCAAAGCACACTAACAGAAGTGTGACTAGAGAAAGAATTGAGCTAACTGTAGACAAGGACATCAAGCTGAAATGGCAAGAGGTCAATGATGCATTTACAGGGACATTTGGGGAAGACCTCGAAGACCGCCAAGACCATGTGAACATCCACAAGTCCGAATTGTACTAGATTTCATGTACGTATCCCATGCTCCCATGCATGCACATGATACATTGGATCTTCTTGCACATTGATCTTGAGATGATGACATCAAGTGGTGTCAATGGGACGAATATTCCTGTCTTCAGGGCATATGATTATGGTGAGATGTATTAGATGTCAAAGTCCATGATGATTATGGAGACTCCCTTTAGCATACCCAGTAGCAATGCCAACTCGAGAGACATTTTGAAGAACTGGGTCAAGGAGCTAGCTAAATTCAAGATGACACCCAACTAGGTCTACAAGACGAAGATACTACAAAAAGCGTATCAATACTTGGTCAAATTTGCATGTCGACTATATGGCCAGGAAAGCATGGAAATATTCCCAAAAAATTGGGTGATTGCATTGAACCAACTAGCCAAAGAAGGCAAAGCATACAACTGGTCCGACATGTTGACTCATCAACTAAAGGAATAGGTATCAGGGCTCGACAATCACCCAAAGGTATGAAAGTAGAAATATACATGTCTGCCTACATCTTGGATGCAATCTATGCCCATCAGGAGTTCCTGGGCTTGAAGTGCGCATGGACACGACGAAAACTGTTATGAACCCAATTTTAAGATGTTGTCTAAATGCAGCTTCAGAGGAGTTATCACACAATTGTCTGATCATTTTGTCACCCCAATTTACAAGATGATATTGCGAAAGGGATCCACCTTGCATGTCGAAGGTAGCAATGGAGGCACTAATTGACATAGTTGATTGGTATTCCTCACCTTCTGGTACCTTCATATGGATGTATAACGTGGAGAAGCTTCTGCATGTTCTACCAACATTTTCCTTGGAAAAACTCGTCATGCAGGAAGTATCATATCACATCTCGGAAGGGTTGACATCTAGGCTGCACCAGAAGAAGAAAGCACCTTGGCCCGCTCTTTCATTGTGGATTAGGTTATACAAGATACAGAGTTTCAAGCATGCAGATATCGATGTAGAGAAGATGAAGAAGTATCCATTCGACCTCTAAAGTTATAATCAATATGACCCGCATTGTCTTATGAAAGATCATTGCATGATAGTATAGTTCAACTGGATCCATGGGGCATGTCTTTGGGTGGAGGAAGACCCATGGAGATATTGTTAAAACTCCTCCAAACTCAATGAACCGATCGGCCTTGTTGTGGAATGGATAGAGAAGTAGTGTGAAGAAGCATCCTGGAGAGCACCAGAAGCAGCAACAGCAGTAGAGGTGAACATACCAGTGTGCGACAAGGGAAAGAGGAAGATTGTCTACAACATAGAGGAAGATAAAAGCTGCAAGTCCCGAGCAGATCCACTTGTGCATAAAGAAGCCTCAGTGATAGAGGAAAAGAGGTAACAACACGACAAGAGAAACATGCAAAGGCAGAGAGAGAAACAAAGAATGGAGGAAAATGAGAAGGAGTTGCATGAGTTGAAGGAGAAACTCTAGAAGGAACATGAGTGGCAAAGACATGAGAAGGAATCGCAAGAGGAAGATGTACAACAAGGGGTGCAACATGTACAGATAGATGAAACTACACCCATACAGATAGTAGACTCATCAGAACAACTGGTATCAGGTAGACAGAGTGAACCATTGCAGGATGACTTCACTCAGGAGATAGAGCAAGCACTTTAACAGATGAATATAGATATGGAGCAACATGAGTTAGAGCAAGACATCAACCTCATGCCTCACCACCAAGAGGTTGACCCACCAGCTTCACCACATCTAGAAGAAGAGCAAGTCCCAAGCGGCCAAGGAGACACTGAGATCCTTGGAGGTCAACTGAAAGGAGATATGTAAAACATCTCATTTGATGAGTCTCAACATAAAGTTGTGCAATATCACAGATTTTCGACTCTGAATGATCATACATCTCCTGCATAGTTTGAGGAATGAGTGATCATGTCTGATGTGCACAAACATCTAGCAACATTAACTGATGCTACCAAATCATATGTTGAAGCCACTAGCTCGATTGTTCACTTCCTGATTGCTGAGAATGAGCAAATGGCTAAGGAGCTACAAATGGCCAAGCAGGGAGGAGAATTGGCTACACCATCCGCCTGTACAAAATTGAAGAAGGCAATAGTGGATGAAGTATCGTCACATTATATAGTCATGCATTCATTGTATTTCAAGTTTGGTACTGTGCATAAGGCAGTCATCCATCTCAATGGGTGGAAGGAACGTTGTGTTAGAAGAGAATGTATCCAGTTGAATGTGCATGTTATTGTTGATTACATGAAAACATGGACGATGATATATAAGGGAGCTCCACTTCACTTGCCTAAGATGATGAAGCCTAGAGAAATCGAGCTGAAGGCATGCATCCAGAGTCAGATATGGAACTATCAAGAGCTCTCGCAGCTCATCAATAGTCTACAGGCTCCCCATGCACATGTATTGGAGAGTATGCATGTTGCTATGTGTGCACATGTGATCCCATCTATTAGGACACTCACCCACGTGAAGACAAAGGCACAAGTCTGACTAGAGCTTGACTCGTACTTTGACGAGTTGATGCACATAGCCAATAGCCCAGACTTTTCAATCATTGTAGACACCATGCACAAGTATGTTGTTGGTCCATCTACACTCAGGACATTGACGAACATGCTATCAGATAATTTGGATAGAGGAGCCCGAGTAGTGTACCCAGATGCTATGGAGGCAAGAGTTAGGTTACAAAAAGATGTCACCTTAGAGTACACAGACACCATTGCCGAATACCAATCTTGGCATCAATTCACTATTGTCAACCACCATGAAGATGTCAAAGAGTTGGTCTTCCAACAAATGTCTGAATCATAATGATTTCTTGCATGGCTTTCTCAAGACATTTTGTCTCACATGGTCACATGTGCATTGTAATTGAACATCTTGTCAAGTGTAAGTTCAAGTATCGATAGTTGGATGTAACAGTCATAGAGTAGATGAAGAGTCATGAGGGTAGATGAACTGCCACAAAGGGGAATGTCAAGGGCCACCCCACGCCTTTTCTATGAATAGTCCCTCATGACTCATTGTAAAGGTTGTTGGTCAGCCAAGCTTCCGATAGGAGTATCTTAGAGAAAGCTTGGATAGTATTGTAATGAGCCTAGGCTTCTCCACTGCGCAGAGCTAGTATATCTCTTTGGAGGAGCAGGTGATTGTGGCTATAGCATTCCACTATCAAAACTAGTGGTTGGACATGGATGTATTGTATGACTAGAACTTACACTTATTAATGTAATAGAGCCAACACGTTTCATGCATATGTTGTATAGTATTTTAGCTATCTTGAGTAATCTAAATGATATATGTATATGTTTTCTTACATAGGCATGTGTAGCTCTTTTTGTATATGTATGTATGAATCTTTCTTAAATGTGTTGTTGGTTTAACCATCACTTTGGATTGTTAGCTAACTTTCCTTCCATGTTGTGATGCATCTTTGCTCATGTGTTCCCTTCTTAACTTCGTGCTATCATAGGTTTCTAAGGGGTGCATTCACCTCACCCTCCATGTGTTAGAACCTCTCGTGCACCTTCCTTGACTTACTGCATATGTCACACCCTTTCTACCAACAAGGACATCTTACCTGCCTCTGTGTCAAACTGCAGTCAAGGCATAACCATATGACCCACTACTGGGACTCCTACACCAAACGATCTAAGGTCTAATTGGGACTTCTTACTGGGGAGATCCCATGACATGTTGGCTAGTCTAGCACCGTCAACACCAACCTAATCAGTGTGAGATGGAAGACTTTTTTTATTGCCAAATGTTTTTTTGGAGGTAAACTAATTTATAAGAGCAACTTTTTATTGCATTTGGATTCGAAGTAAATTGGGTTATAAGGGAAATTCAATGCTGAGAGTGCATTACCCATTTTTATTATGTTTTAATTACAAGTACATTGATTTATAAAGGTAAGTTGATGATCATAGTGGGCATACCAGCCTATTTGCATTGTGTTTTAATTTATTTATATATTTTTTGGAATACCGTCTACGATAATATGTATGGATTTCACATTCGAACTTCTTATAAAGATACTTTAAATGCAGTGACTGCATTAATATATGAAATTCATTTTCTGATTCCTTCTTCCATAAGACTTATAGTTAAAAGATGTAATTTCACTTAATGTTTGGGTTAGAACGAATGTACTTGTGTATTGTTGCTTCATTCCTTTGTGGCATATGGTTTATGGAGAAATCTAGATTTTATGTGATTTTGGAAATGGTTTTCGTTCTGGTCAAATTTAGTGAATTGTCTTCTTGATTTTATATCAGATGGATCTAAGTTGTCCTTTTGTAACTTGCCATCTTGAGGAGATTATTTATTTCTCTTTCTCCATATTTTTTGATGTATGGAATGTTAGGTTCTTTGTGAATATGATAGCCATGTAACTTTTCTATATTAATGAATTTCAAGTGCTACAGTTTATAAAAGGAGAAAATACACAAGTTGGTATAACCATTTCTCTCATATTATTGAACTTATTCTTAGAATGTCCAATGCTTCTTTTAATTACATTACAAGTTTTTTGAGCTTGTTGGAGCGGATTCCTCATTGTAATATTTTTTTTTTCTCCATGATCATTGTAGTCATTAACTCTAAGGGATTTTAATTTGTCTCGAAATTTGGTAACATATGCAGTGGCCAGTAGAAGGACTACAATTTATGTATTATTGCATTATGTTAAAGAAATGAATATAGAATAATCATCATCAACTTGGACAAATCTTTCTGCTCTACATTTGCGTAAAAGTAAAGATACGAATATGGAATTTTTTTTTCTATCAAGTCAAGTGTTTGCATTGCATTTGATGTGTAGTATATTCATTTATAAGAGTAATTCAATGTCCACAGTTGATAGCCCAATTGATTTTGTTTCAATTGGAGGTAAATTTATTTATAAGAGAAACTTTGCATTGTGTTTGGATTCAAGTAAATTGGTTTATAAGGGAAATCCAATGCCCACATGGCATTGCCAATTTTTATTCCTTTTAATTGGAAATACATTAATTTATAAAGGTAATATGATGCTCACAGTGGGTTGGTGTACCAACCCATTTGCATTATATATTCATTTATAAGAGTAACTCAATGTCCATAGTTGGAAGAATTGGAGGTAAATTGATTTATAACAGAAACTTTGCATTGTATTTGGATTTGAATTAAATTGGGTTATAAGGGAAATTAAATGTCAAGAGTGCATTACCCATTTGTATTATGTTCTAATTGGAAGTACATTTATTTATAAAGGTAATTTGATGCTCATAGTGGGTAGACCAACCCATTTGCATTGTTTTTTAATTCATTTATGTATTGTTTCAAATAGAGTCTACGGTAATACGCAAAGATTTCGCATTCGAACTTCTTAGGCATATACTTTAAATGTAGTGACTGCATTAATCTATGAAATTCATTTTCTGATTCATTGTTCTATAACACTTGCAGTTAAAAGATATAGTTGCACTTAATGTGTTGTTGCTTCTAACGACACCCATAGCACAAGTGCTTCAGGAGACATAGAAAGCTTCTTAGAGACAACCTCTAGGTTGATTGTAGACTAGTGCCTAGGACATGTTAGATAGAGGAGTGAATGGAATCTTTTCAAGAGGGGCTTTCAGTTGCACTCCAGTTGTCACAAAGTTAAAAAAGAATAAAAGGGGGATTGGTTCAATCAACCTTCATTAAGGTAGACTCAAGCTGATACATGGATCCAAATGTTCAGGGGGTAAATTGGACCAACCTCAAAGAGAAATGCCTCATTTTGGTGGCTGGCACACAACAACATGTAGCTTAGTGTTGACATTGCAGTAAAGTGAAGAGGACGAAAGGGAGGAGGGAGGGGATGAAAGAGTGGTAGGAGTGGAGTTCTAGTCAGGATTTCATGCCCTATACTCATGGGCACATTTGTATCAAAAATCTTAAGAAAATATGTGCACGTTACAAGTACTTAAGTAAATCTATAATTAACAAAGGTATTGCTGCTACTTGGTAACAAATATACAATCATGAGAAAGGGAGAAAACTAAAAGTTTCCTCACACCATTTTAGAAATAGAAAAAACATACATGGACTGAGATTACAAAGGGTAAAATATACTGTGTGTCTCTCTGATAGGAATCAAAAGAATAGTTTCATTAATCCTCAAGTCCCAATTCCCGATCCATTACATTCAACATGTTTATCATTCAAGTCCCTCATGAACAAGCATATAGAACCAAAATGGAACCAAATAATTTGGACCACTATGGGTGCAAAATTATGGAGCTCTATTAAGTTTTTCTCCCCCTTATTTATATAGGAAAAGGGACGCTTTGAATCAAAATTTACAAAATATCTTAGCCCGAGTGTCCAACTATCTGCTAGATTAGTTGTCTCAGCCTGCGATAGTTCTGCTGGCCCAGAATGATTTCCAAGGATTTGATTCCTTTCTTGAAAACAAATAGAAACTATAGAATAAGGAAAAGAAAAGGAAAGTGGAAATATGATGAAGTATCAGCCTGCAGTTCCTATGAAGGCCCCTGATCAGGCCACATCTCTGTGCTAATGTGCCTCTCCTTGTAGCTTGGCTTGTTCCCGTCATTTTAATCTTCATTACCCAACTTCCCCACTCTTTGGAAATGATAACGATTGATTGTGGTTGCTTGTTATAGAGTAGAATAAAAGTTTGTTGAGTTAGTCCTTTATATTTATGACTGAGTGGAGATCCATGTTGAGCCATTAATCTTCTTGAGTCCCCCAATACTGATTTTCCACCTTCATTTAATGCTTCAGCTACTGACCCATTCCCCTTCAAAGCCCTATACCATACTATCAGGGCTTTATGGCAACAAGACTTTTACTATTAAAGGCGCTACAGAACAATGAGTTCTGATGCTCCTTGGCCCCCTTTCGTTTAGCCCCTATTTTCATTTCTTCTCATATGACTGGGAGCTATGACTAGGTGCTTAGCCCAATATCAGGGGCTTCTTATCGAAGGCTTGCAATCAAGGACTTTTAACTTCAAGTTGTGACCTTTTGACTTTGTCGATCGCTAATCACTGATAGCCCTTTAGCACTTAGACCTTGGTTCTTTGGCCCTTTATGTGACAGTGGGCCAACCCCCTTATTGGAGCCCCTTTACTCCATGATCGCAATCAGAGTTTTAACTTGGACATAAGAACATGCCTTATCCTATGATTTGTGATTGCCGATGTGATGTCATCGTCTACCAGGTGCCACCTTGTGAGTAGTGACATGTCTCACTCGTATATGCCCTCTTTGGACCCTTGAAAATGCCAAATCTGTGTCCCGCATGTCCTCTATACCACCACATCATGTTGATGTCATCTGTTATGTGGATTTATTGGGACTAATGATATTCCACCATGCGGCCTACTAGAGGAGAGATAAAAGGCCCGTACTTCTTTGGTTTTATAGTAGATTTTCTTTGTTAATTGTAATTGGTCCTCTTCGGCGCTTTAACAATAGATGCTTGAAATTGGGTGATTTCTAATGTTATAGGCCTTTGGCAGTTTCATGGCGTTGTATTTGTTGGCACATGATATGGATTTAAACAAGAATGCAAAAAATTACAACGATAACCATAAACACAGAGATGCAATGGAAATAATACTTGATTTCATTAATGTAATATACTGAAATATGCTTACAAACAAGAATAGAAATAAACTACCTAGGGTGATGGTAGCTTATCCTTGAGAAGAGATGTGGTAGCTACATGCCTCTAATCTACCTTACATTGAGGCTCAAGGGACTTTTTATTATTGAACAATAAGATCAAACCCTAAACAACCAAAACCCTAAATAACCAAAACCTTAAACAACGAAAACCCTAACCCAAGGGGATGTAACACCAAGAGTTTATGGGCCCTGTTGGGGTGAGTTGGACAGCCAACTTCCCGAGGTTGTGAGTTGGTAATATTATCTCCATTTGACACGCATGCTAGCCCTTGGAAAGATATCTCTGAGGACTAAGACAAAAAATATGATTTTAAGCAAAAAATTGTTGGCGATATATTTCCAAAAAAATGTCGTTTAGGGCCTCAAAACGGCTCTGAAAGTTTAGGACCTAAAAAACTACTAAAAATAGTAAATTGTGATACAATTAAGGAAACTAAAAAAATGAAAGAATCAATGGTGGGGGTGCAAGTGGAATTGGCGAGTGGCTACCAATATCCACCTAGATCATTCCTCCCCCCTTAGGAAGCAATGGTACCCATTGTGTTGAGTTCCTCCATGAGATGAGGGAACTTCTGTTGAACTTGGTCCCTAGTGAGCCACTTGCCCTCGTGAAGGAGTTGGCCTACTTTGACAACTTGATACAGTTGAATATTCTGTTGGTGAGTGTGCTTGATCTATGTGTCCATGATTCAATTAGTTGCAACTTGTTCCATGCAATCTAGATTTAACTCTTTGGGTGTGAGTTGTTCTGCAATGTCAGATGTGTCTAGTAATGGTGGAAAGTATGGCCGAAGGCAGTCCACATTGAACACTGGGTGCAGGCCAAGGAATGGGGGAATGCCAAGCTCAAATGAATTGTCTCCCATAACCTTGGTAATGGTGTAAGGACCATATCAGAGTGGTATGAGTTTCCAATAGTCTCCGATAAGGTGTTCTTTTTTCAAATGAAACCAGACTTTATCTCCCACCTAAAACTTGTGTAGCACCCGATGTTGATCATGTCGCTGCTTATACTTGGCATTTCTAGAATGTCATGGACCTACTGGTGAATATGTTGGATGTGCCCAATGAAGTTGTTTGCCTTATCTGTTTCAAATTGGGCATGAGCCAAATCTACATGAGTGGCTGCAAATGGCATGGCCACATCAATGGGACATAGTAGCTAGAATCCCAAGCCCACTTGTAAAGGATTGTGGCCAGTCAAGCTGTGGAGAGCCCGATTATGGCTATGTTGCAAATAGGGGAGGCTCTCGTCCCATGTGCATGGATTCTTTGAGTTGTACATTCATAGAATGTGTATGATTATCCTGTTGACAACCTCTGTCTGGCCATCAATTTGAGGATGGAAGGTTGTGGACTTAGTGAGCTTAATTTTCAGCATCAACTAGAGACTAGACCAAAATGTACGGAGGAACTTATTATCTTGATCTGAGATGATAGACTGTGGGATCCTAAAGTGTATCCACACTCATTCAAAGAAGATTTTAGCAGTGGCTTCTGCTGTGATATTCTTCTTGCAGGCTGCCATATTGGCCATCTTCGAGAACCTGTCGACGACCGCAAAAACACAGTCATTTCCATTCTCAGTGGAATGAAGGCCTAACATGTAATCCATGGAGATGTATTCCCAAGGTCGACCAGGGGTAGGCAGCAAGGTATAGAGGCCTTGCTTCTTGATGGTCGGTTTGGAAACGGTGCAGGCAGTGCATAATCTAATGTACTTCTTGACATCCTGTCGAAGATTCAGCCAATAGAAATACTTATGGAGTACAACCACCATTTTCTTGACCCTGAAATGCCCAACAACCCAACTATAGTGTGCTTCCAAAATCATCTTGGCACGCTCGCTTGAGGGAACACAAAGGTTACCTAGGTGGCATAACAAGGAATCCTGGAGGTGAAAATATGGAACATGTTGTCCTGCCAAGAGTGTCTGGTATATGTGGCTGAATTCTAGGTTACTTTTGTAGAGAAGTGGCCAATCAGAAGTCTCGTTCCCATAAGAGTTGAGTATGGTGGTTAACGCCATGATCAATGGTTGACTAAGGCAATCTGCAACATTATTGGTGTTTCCCTTCTTATACTTGATACTCAAATGGAACTATTGTAGGTATGTGGACCACTTCTGATGGTGATCATTACAATTTCCCTTGGGTTTGTATGAACTGTAGGGGTTAGTGGTCTGTGTGGATGACCATTTCCTTCCCCAAAATGTAATGCTTCCATTGTCGGCAGGCCTGCACAATGGAATACATCTCTTTGTCATAAGTAGGATACTTACGGAATGTGTCGAAAAGTGTCTCACTATGATATGCCACCGGATGCCTGTGTTGAGTAAGGACTATCCGAATAGCATAGTCAGAGGCATCCGACCTCAAATGGTTGTTGCAAGTCTAGTAATGCGAGCAGTGGTGCCAAGTAGAGGCAATATTTCAACTCCGTGAATGCCTTCTGTTGAGATTTAGACAAAAAGAATCTTTCTTTCACTCCTCCCTTGTTGACTTGACTCAAGGGCCAAGTAATATGTCAAAATCCCAACACAAACCTGTGGTAGAAGTTGGTAAGACCTAGAAAGTTGCAAAGCTGTATCAGAGTGGTTGGAGATGGCCAATCCTGAATGACTTGGATCTTGGTTGGATCCACATGCAGCCCCTGTTAATCAATAATGTATCGCAGATATTGAACCTGGATCATGCCAAAAGTGCATTTCTCCAAATTGACACATAACTTGTGTTGCCACAGTGTTTGGAGAACTTGTCGAATGTGGTGGAGGCACTCTTCCAAAATCTGGCTGAAGATCAAGATGTCATCCAAGTATACCACTTCAAATGAGTTGGTGAATGGCCACAAGATGTAATGAAGACTGCAGGAGCATTCATCAATCCGAAAGGCATAACCAACCATTCGAAAAGGCCCTCCTTGGATTTGAAGGCAGTCTTCCACACATCAGAGGGTTTGATTGGTATCTGATGATATCCTAACTTCAAATCGATTTTTCTGAAATATTTCCCCCCCTTCAGTTGGTCCAAGAGGTCATCAATCCATGGGATTGGGTATCTGTTACGGACATTTAGTGCCTGATAGTCAATACATAGTCTCCAAGTTCCATCCTTCTTCTGTACCAACACGATCGGGCTCCCATAGGGCAATGAACTCGTATGGATGTGACCTTTTTACAACAGTTCCTGAATCTACCTCTTGATTTCATCATTCTCCAGAATGAGACGCTGATAGATTGGTCCATTGGGCATCAATGCACTCGAGGTCAGATCAATGGAGTGCTTGACCTGACAATACAAAGGAACCCCCGCGGGGGAGGTGAAGATGTCCTCGTACTCCTCCACGACCTTGTCCACCTGTAGTTGTCGTGCAGAGGGGCCCTATCTGGAGGTCATGGCCATCATCTTCTTCTTTCCTTGAAAGTGTATCATTAGGAAAACAAATTTCCCTATTTTGGAAATGAGCATACTACATTGTTTTTTAGTAACCAAAGAGATGGTGGTAGGTGATGCTACCTCCGGTATCCTGTACAACTTATTTCCCAAAGTAACAGTAGCAGCACGAGGCCTTGATTTATACACAACATGTTGCTTCCACAAATATGGTTTTCCTAATAGTACATCACAAACTTTAAGGGGAGAAATGTCACATAATACCTCATCAATGAAGGGTTTGGCTCACACAAAGATCCCATCCTTTGTGAAGCCACTCAATGGTGTACAGTTGTGGATGTGTTGTGGTCTGCTTCCCTTTGTCATTCCCTTTATGAAGTTCTGACTCAGAGTTGGAACATGCATCTGATTCTGAAACCTTTAGCTTGACCACCAGTGACTGCTTGGCCTGACACTCACTTGTGATGTGAGTGGAGTTCTTATGGAACTCACACCACTTTCCCATGCCCTTTTTTAGCTTTGTGGTGCTATTCTTTTCTTGCAGCTTTGGTGGGTTATCTTGGGCCACCCCGCATTGGCTTTGCCCTTTGTTCTATAGTTTGGGGGCACCTTTCCCTTGCTTCTGATTTGTAGATCCAAAGGCTCGCTTCTTCTGTTTAAACTTTTGCTCGACCTTGATGACATATCGGTATGCGGTGCCAAGTGAGGATATGTTCAAGAATTCTATTTCTTCCTAGAAGTACTTGTGTAGGTAGCTATGGTATTCGAGTACCAAATGCTTCTTCGTGTCCTTGATACACAACTTTGTACGAAGGGTATGGAAAATATTGGTAAAATCTAGCACATCTTGGTTCCTTCCCTGCCGTAGCATGGTCCACTTTATGTATTGATCCTCATAGCTTCGACAGGATAGTACTGCTCCTTGATGGCATCCCAGAATGAATTCCAAGTGGGTGCAATTGAAAATAGTGAGCCTATACTTTCATCTTGCTGTTCATAGTAGGTTTTGAACCAATCCTTGATGTGGGGGGCTGCTTTGAGAAGCACGAAAATAATCTTTTCTTGACTAGAAAAATCATAAACAGAAAAATAAACCCCTAGTAGATTTAACCATTTATCGACGATATCTGTGTCTATCTGAGCCTTGAATATGGGGATTTCAAATTAACTTGTATCCTAAAGGTGTGGCATTTCCAAAGCAGTTTTTCAAAGCTGATGCATTGTCCTTGGGTAGCTGCTAAAGGATCTGGGCAAAGTTGTCCATCGCCGCATTCCTTTGTCGCTAGAGGGCTTCTTCTAGCAATATTTTCATAGGATATCCTGCCCCCATCGTATTTCTTTTCATTTGCCATGGGAGGCCATCGGGATTTGCGAGGCTGGTCTTGCAAAGGTTCAACCAGTTCAAGCCCTAACTCCTTATATCCCGACCTCGTTGGGGACATGCAAAGAAAAACAGAGAAAGAAAAAGAAAACCGCTCTGATACCACTAATTTGGATTTAAACAGGAACACAACATATTATAGAGATAACCATAAACACAGAGATGTAGTAGAAATAATACTTCATTTCATTAATGTAAAATACTGAAATATGCTTACAAACAGGAATGGAAGTAAACTAGCTAGGGCTCTAAGAAGAGATGTGGTGGCTACATGCCTCTGAACTGCCTTACAATGAGGCTCAAGGGCCTTTTTGTTATTGAACAATAAGAGAAAACCCTAAAAAACCAAAACCATAACCCAAGAAGATGTAACACCAAGAGTTTATGGGCCCCATTGGGGTGAGTTGGACAACCAACTTCCCGGGGTCACAACTTGGTCATATTATCTCCATTTGATGTGCATGATAACCATTGGAAAGATATCTCCAAGAAATACAACATAAAGGATGATTTTAAGCGGAAAAGCGTTGGTGGTAGATTTCCAAAAAAAGTCGTTTAGGGCCTTAAAATGGCTCTAGAAGTTTAGGACCCAAAAAACTACTAAAAATAGTAAATTGTACTACAATTAAGAAAATTAGGAAAATGAAAGAAGAAATGGGGGGGATCCAAGTGGAATTGGTAGGTTTCCACCAATATCCACCTAGATTAGTACCCTCTAGTACTTGTGATCGCTGATATGCCGATTCCCCCCTAACCTCTGATTCCCTACTCATCAGTCACTGCAAAGACCTTCGATCGCCAGTACAATGTGCCTTGAAACTCTTATTTGCAATTTGAGATATTAACGATCACTAATCATAGAATTCACTATCTTCCCCTACTGCTACTTCAGTAAACTCTGATTGGGATTCACCATGGGTCTTACCCTTGGTCCTTTCCTCTTTATTTTGTGGCTTTCAAAGGGTAAGCTTCAATGTGAACTAACTTCTGATCTGACAGTCCATTTGAGGAGTTCCACATACTGTTGGAAATATTATTCAAAGCACTAGCAAATGGAGAGTGTCTGATTTAGCTTTGAGATCTTACGTGGCTTGGAATATGGCTGCAAAACTTTCTTCTCTTTTGCACTTTGGGGAACTTGAAAACGTTGTTTTGCAGTGAGTGAAAACATAATATTTCGGTTGGAATTAATGTACTTGTGTATTGTTGTTTCATTCCTTTGTGGTCTCTAATTTGTGGAGAAATGTGGATTTTATGTCATTTTGGAAATGGTTTTGGTTCTAGTCAGATTTATTATGTTGTCTTCTTGAGTTTAAATCAAATGGAACTAAGTTGTCCTTTTGTAACTTTCCATATTGAGGACCTTCTTTATTGCTCTGTCTCCATACTTGTTGATGTATGGAATGTTAGGTTCTTTGTCATATTTTTTTATGTATGGAATGCTAAGTTCTCTGTGAATATGAAACTAATAGCTATGTAACTTTTCTATATTAATGAATTTCAAGTGCTACAGTTTATAAAAAAAGAAAAATCCACAAGTTGGTATAACCATTTCTCCCATATCATTGAACTTATTCCTAAAATGTTCAATGCTTCTTTTAATTACATTACAATTTCCTTGAGCTTGTTGGAGAAGATTCCTCTTTGTCAAATTTTTTTTTTCTCCATGATCATTATAGTAATTTACTCTAAGGGATTTTAATTTGTCCCAAATTTAGACTTGAAAATTTGTATAATTATATTTTCCATTTACCTTTCATAATTTCCCTTGAAATTTAATTTTAGTCTTCTAATATTCAAATATAATTCCATATTTTTCCATTATTTTCTATCTAATTTATCATTTTTAATAGTGATTATTCTCTTTAAATTTCCATATGTGGTCTGAGGTTCGGTAATTTTGTTGTTCATTGTTTTATAGAAATTTCATATTAAAATAAGTGACTTGTTCAAGATTTCATTATTCACTCGTTTGTCATCATATTTACAACTCAATTATAAATGTGTTGTAAATCATTTGGTGTGTAGAGGCATAACAGAAAATCCCATTTTCATTCCCAGTTAATATTTCGACATTATAATAGACTATAGATGCTCCTTCTAAAATGGATTTTGGTTACAATGTCACAAATAGTATGAAATAAAACAACCTAGGTTGTAATCCAAAATATTTTTGTGACAAGAAAAAGATACAATTCATCCCAAATCCACATCATAATGTGTTTACAACCAAAAACATATGACACCCCTATTCTTTATGGCCTTGAAAATATTGAGTGCCAAAAATCCCCGAGTTACCTACCTGAGCCAAGTAGGTTGGCCTACCTAAAAAGGGTTGATTAGGAAATGATTTATTGTTGCCATATGATTGAGTCCAATTTTCACCTTCCAACCATGGAGGAATTGAGTACCCATACCTCACATTTGCACTACTAACCGCTGCATTAAGTGGAGGTGTGTGATGAGCATACATAGAATTGACACCTCCTCTAGTAGGAATAAGGAAAGTGGGTAAACCCTCAATATGATACTGAGGCACTTGAATAGTTATGAGGTCTTAAAATAATGGTGTATTAAATGCAATATTGTTCAATGTGTTTGGCATAATCCTAGTTTCATCTATTATACTTGCATCATTGTTATCCCTATTGATCATCCCTTGTTCCTTGTGAATCATTTTTTGTTCCTTTCTTGATTCTTGTTCCTGTATTGCCATTTGTTTTTTTTGGTCCTTCTCTTTCCTTGCTTTATCTCTTTCACACCTTTCATCTGCTCAACGTTGTGCTGCAACAATCCTTGTTGCCTTCTTCTCCTTGGCTAGATTCTTCTTTTTCTATTTTAATTCTTGTATTTCAAAATTTCTTTTTTTCAGACTCAACGAATAGGTTTATATAGTCTTCTAAGATGAATAAAAATGAACTTCAGCCCAAAAAAATATTACCCAGTGTACCTTGCTTTTTTTTCATTGATACTCTCTCTACTAGTAGCTTTAGGAACTGGCCAAGTATCTTCTTCACCCCTCCCACCCACATTTCTTTGCTTGGTACTTCCCTTTCAGTATATGAGACAACTAATTGAACAATATTGTTATCTTCATTTGATGCCTCATTATGTGTTTCATCTTCTTCCACTGATCTATTGTGCACAAAAAAAATGAACAATTTCATTGTTCAATTCTACTAGTTGTGAAGGCATGTTCATGCCTTGTTCATTGGTTTTTGAGACACTACGTTCACTCAAATTAATCATGGCTTCTTCCAGCCATTATGGTGGGGTTACTTGGCTTGGCAATGTTAATTGGTCATTGTGAATTGCATGTTCAACAATGTCATTAACAATACCAACAATAGAAGTTTCATGTTTTTGAGTTCGTAGAACGACCTCCATGTCACTGTGAATTATTCATGATTATATTGTGTTTCACATACAATTTCATCATCTTCACCATATAGGTGTCCTTGAGAGAGGGAAATCATATTACCAGTTGCAACCACATCATCCTTTTCATCTACTTGTCGCACTTCAACATATGTTTGGACATGCCCTTCTTCCTGACAATCCACATGAAACACATAGCTACAACTAGTATCATGCATAATAAAATCATAATTTAGTGGCCAGATTCCTATCCTCCTAAATCCAGTGTTGATATTCGATGGTGTCAGAGCCCTTTTAAATGCTTTACTTGAAATATCTTCTAGCTTGAACCTTTTCACCTCAACCCCTAGATTCTTTGCCATCCATGCAGTACGCTCTGACCTGAAATAGTTGTTGAAAGGGACAAACACACTAACATCAAGGGGTTGCAATCTATGAGTGGTATGAGTGGGAAATGTCAATAGGTTGATAACCAAATTGTTTGCTTCCTCAATTGTTTGTACAACCATGTGGCTTCCATGGCAATCTAATATCAATAGTTGTATGTTATTATTTGAGACACCACCTGGTACAAATTCAACAAAGTGACAAAGGCAATTTTAAAAAAAATCTTTAGTCATCCACGCATGGGGATGTGCAATCATGCATGCACCTGGTTCACAATTTTGTATATAGTTTTTCAGTTGAGTTTTACCTGTGAATAGACAAAATCCTAATATTGAAGTACCAATTGCATTGACACAAGATAAATAGTTATCCACTCCCTCCTCTTAGGAAAAATATTTGGCACATTTCAGCTCCCTCTCTTGGAAATTACCCACATGCCACAATTCCTTCCTACCTGTAAACTTGTTTAATTACAGTTCCATATATGGCCTGTACCATAATAATGTTTATCGTAATCACTAGAAACAGTGTCATAGGACTTAAAAACAACTACATGAGGAAAATTTAATGCTCTGTCTTTGTCAAGGCCCTCAGATGTATGCAATAGAAGGTGTAGATTCCTTTTTTTAAACCCAAACCACCATGATTTTCCAGGAAACCCATTTTTGAATGGGTTTGGCCTGCCTTGATAGATTTGAGTAACTCTCGATTTGAGTTGTATCAACTCTAGCCCATGTCCCAATTGGGCCATCTCTTTACACCACTCAACCACCTCGGCGTCCTCCTCTTCAATCATAACTGGAAGAGGCCCTCTAGGTTTTGTGTGAGTCAGTCCATTTATCCAATAATGTATTGATGAGGGAGGAATACCATGTTTTTTTTGCAGATTCCCGAACTAAATATCCATTAATATCTATGTCATCAATTGCAACTAACAATTTTTTTGCCAACCTCTTATAACACTAACCTTTTTAATTGAACATGCCCCTTGGATTATTGTTGATGGTGGCTTTGTGGGTGATGGCGTGACAACATCAGCTTTAGTTGCATGGTCATCCTCAACAATGTTTCTTGGGGCATTGTTGACATTCACATGACCTACCTTGTCCTCATCTGATGAAGGGCATCGTAGTTGGGCACGCCTTGTCACTCTCCTACAATTTCTCCTTGTACGAGCAACATAACTAACTCTTGCCATAGATGCAAAAACCTGCAGAATTATTCCATGAATTTAGTTAAGAATATTTGAAAATTGTGCTTTCATACAATCCAAAAATATTTATGCATTATTACAGGAAATTATCAACATGTATGTTAGTATCCTTGAAAAATCAAATCTACAGAATGAATTTTTGGTATTTCTTCAATATTATCAGTGATTGTTGTTTTGATAGCTTCTTTTTACACTTAAAGTACCATGACTGTTTTTGTACTTGGAAAACTACTGCCAGTTTCCACCTTCTCCTGGTACTATGAGAAGACCCCTCTGCTTATTGTTGACTGTATTGCCTCATAAAATTTTGCATTGCATGTTTTCTTTGGCGTTATCCTAGTTCCTTTTATGCTTAAGGTGTTGATCTAGTAGTTAATATTGTTTGAATTAATTTTTTTAGCATCATGTTTGTCATTATTGTTATTCATAGTGACCACAAATATCCCAGGTTTGGATTGGGAAGACATGGTAATTTTGCAAGTTGTTTGGCTGCTAAGGGTAGCCTTAGTTGTGTTCCTATTTATAAAGTGCATGGGCTTACTCTTTTTTTCAATTAAATTTAATCCTTAAATGTCGAAAACCATAAAGTCTGACAATTTTGGAGATGTTCACAAACATCTTAGAAATTTGAACTAAACAAAGTGACCTTTATGGTTAAGATGTCGATCTCGTTCAGTTATTTTTTATAAACTATTATTTAAATTAAACTTTTTAGCTTGATGTTTGTCGATATTGTTTAGTTTCATTAAGTCTCTAAGTACCAAGATCTAAACAATATTTATATTTTTCTTTGAGACAAGAACTCTATATCCGATAATGCAAGAGCATCCACAAAAATGCCAACCTGCATAGATATATGAATTGCATCATAATATATATGTGAAAGCTTTTTTGACACTTTGATCATGGAAATTTTTAGGGGCGCATGCTCACCTAGTGGGCTAATTTTCCATGATTTTTCCAAAAAAGAATTCACCAATTTCCAATTCCTATAAAAGATGATTCACCCAAATTTAAGAATATAAAGTTATTTTACGTTAAAAATCACCAACATTATATAGAGACTATATAAAATTACTATAAATTTGAATAATTTTACAAATATATCAACAAACATTTTATAGTTTGCATATTAGGGATTAATGAGATTCACCAATGTTTTTTAATTTCAAGAAAATTTTCCATCCTTAAAATTTTCCTTGACATTGATTCAAATGGGATCATGTTCATAACTTATTTTTCTCCTCCATTACCTTCTTCTTGCAGTCATTTTATTTTTAGGTTGATAGATGATTCAATGTTGCACAATTTTCGTTCCTTTTGATATCATTATCATGTCTGCCTCTACTCACATATTTGCATACTTTAGTATTGAATTTCCCCAAAAGATCATTTGGGTTTCTACATTCTTGTCATCTTAGCCATTTCATTTCTTTTGATATCATTATCATATTTTCCTCTACTCACTTATCTGCATGCTTTTAGTATTGAATTTTCCCAAAAGATTGTTTGGGTTTCTACATTCTTGCCATCTGAGCATAGCCATCTATTTATTGTTGACTATAATGCTTTATAAACTTACGCATCACTATTTTCCCTAGGTTTCCACCTTCTTATGGTACTATGAGTATATCCCTCTACATATTGTTGATTGTAATGATTCATAAACTTATGCATTGCTTGTTTTCTTTGGGGCTATCGTTGAATTCTCATTTGTGTTCTTTGGAAACTTAGAGACCTAATGTCAATACTATTTTTATTCCTACAACTAACACTCTTTAGACATGAAGGAAGCTTTAGGAGGAATTTCAACTATAAAAAGTGTCACTTGGTTCCCTTTTTGGTTAATATGTTCATATGGTAGTTACTATTGTTTGAATTAATTTATTTAGCATCATGTTTGTCATTATTGTTATTCATAGTGACCACATACATCCTAGTTTTGGATTGGGAAGACATGGTAATTTTTCAAGTTGTTTGGTTGTTGAGGGTAGCCTTTGCTGTGTTCTTGGACCTAGCTATAAAGTGCATTGTCTTACTGTTGCTTCAATTAAATTTAATCCTTAAATGTCGAAAACTATAAAGTATGATACTTTTGGAGACACTCACAAACATCTTATGAATTTCAACTAAATAAGGTGATCTTTTTGGTTAATATGTTGATATGGTTTAGTTCTTTTCTAGAAACTGTTTTTATTTTTCCTTACATATTTGTAAAGGTAAACCACATAAACATTTGTTTCTTTGAAATGAAATAGCATTGATAGTGTCAAACTATGTTCCTACTGGGATTCTTTGCTAGTTAGATCATTTGCCCCTAAATTTAAGGTGGTCAGTTGTCTCAATTTTTTTATGGCTTTAGGTATGCTATCAATAAAGTTATTTTGAGCAAGATTTAGGTAGATGAGCCCAATCAAATTGCTAATAGCTTTAGGTATGCTACCCATCATGATTTTTTCATCCAGATTTAGGGTAGACAGGGGATTGGACCTGTGAGATCATTGTATCCAACGGAAAACACCTGGAGAGAAGTGTAGTTGCTCAGAGAAGTTGGAATACTTCCAATAATATTATTGTTGCTTAGATAGAGTTGTTCCAATTGGACTAAATGACCAATTTCTATTGGTATACTCCCTACCAAGCTATTTATTAAGAATTGGATCAATTGCAAATTTGTACAATTACATAGTGCTTTTGGAATATAACTATATAGAAAATTAAAGTTGAGGTCGAGAACTCCCAATGCCTTTAACTACCCAATCTTCGTTAGGTTAGGTTTCATGATAGATTATTCATTGCTACACCATTTTCATTCCTTTTGATATCATTATCACGTCTACCTATACTCACATATTTGCACACTTTTAGTATTGAATTTTCCCAAAGGATCGTTTGGGTTTCTACATTCTTATCATCTAAGCAGGTCAATATATTTATTGTTTACTGTAATGCTTCATAAACTTATGCATTGCTTGACTTCCCTAGGTTTCCACCTTCTTCTGGTACTATGAGCAGACCCCTGTACTTATTGTTGACTATAATGCTTCATAAACTTCTTCATTGCTTGTTTTCTTTGGGGCTATCCTTGAATGCTCATTTGGGTTATTTGGAAACTTATAAACCTCTAAATATTGTTTTTATTCCTATATGTAACACTCTTAAGACATGAAGGAAGCTCTAGGAGGAATTTCAACTATAAAAAGTGTCACCTGGTTCCTTTTATGGTTAAGTTGTTGATCTAGATTGTCTATCACACATTGATTTTTGGACTTCTTTTTGCTCAAGAAAAAAGTTTAATGAAATATTAATTTTAATTAAAAGAAGAAATGAACGCATATGGTTTGAGAATTAGAATATGTAGTTGTCAGTTCAATTTAAATTTTATCTCCATGAATTTTGTTCTTTTTCATCTGTAGCTAGCCATACTAGCCTGTACTCTTAATTATGGTTGTCATATTTTCCAATCAACTTTAAAATGATTAAGAATATAGGAAAATAGAAAAAATATATTTTTTTCATGAAAATTAAACTATAAGAACTGAAATTAAAACTGTGAGAAATGAAAATAAAACTATAAGAAAAATGTGTTGTAATTGAAATAACTAACGTGAATATACTGTCAAATGTTCTGTGATGGTTTTTCTTCAGGGCTAGTGAATAGCTTGAATGCTAAACTTACAACTTCAACATTGGTGGAACTTCTTTTATAGTTTTTTGCACTTGAATTTAATTGGTGGCAAGGATGGACATGGATTACAATGGCTTAATTTTTAATGTGTTATTTGGATTGATTTTGATGTGATCCAAAGGGTGAGAATTTGTTTTTTGTTGATCCATGTGCTTTGATCTATTTTAATGGGAAATATAATGGGTTGGGTGTCATTTATTGAAGTTATTGTGCTCAGTGTCATTTATTGAACATAGTGGGTTTAAATGTTTGAACAACACAACAGTTATGTTTGACATACATTCACTTTTATTATGCACAGGTATGGATAGTTATTTGGGATACATAGCTTCAGTTCTAATGAGTTGGGGTTGAAGTGACTACTACTTTGTACTCCTGGAATAGACCATTTTGGAAGGATTTATGGTTTTATCTATTTTCTAGTTGGGTCAATATGATTTGTAATATTAAGTATTAAGATACCATTTATGGATAGTTATGGGCCCAGTCAACGTTTTGGGAAATTTTGGACATAAATTAAAACATATTTTCACTTAATGTTATTTATTTTTGTTTAACTATTGGATGAATATCTCTCAATCTCTGGTGGTTTGGTGGGACTAGTACTATATCAATTATTGGTCTCTGTACAACATTAGACATCTCTCCCCTAGTAGCAATAAAACAAAAATTAATAACCTGTATACCGCTAGTCAATGAAACCGTAAACCAAGTTTAAATATGTAGATCCCATGCCTTGTAGTAGTAGAAAGATTTCCGAATAGTTGGTTAGTCATATGGACTAATTCACCTAGATAGGCCATTATATTGTACTTTTATTTATCACTCTCAGTCGATCTAGTACCAGCAACAAAGGTACAAGAGGTGGGAGCATGCATCCCGACTAAGAGAAGAAGCATATCCAGTTATAAATTTTGTTAATGAAAATAAAAAATACGCCCAGTATGGTACGAACAATAACATGAAAACAACGTGACTATGGACAAAGAATCTTGTTGAGTGTGGCAAATCCTCTATCGAACTTGCACAAGAACAAGCCTAGCGGGAAGTAAAAACATACATCTGCAAGGGAGAGGATTTTTTATGGTTTGGTTGGGGTCCAGGTTATTTTCTTTTCACAATTCTTGTTTCTCTATGTTTAGCCCTCTATGCTATATTTTAACTCTTAAGCAATGCTTTTCATCAACAGATTAAATTAAAGCATACTAATCAATGAAAGCTCCGTATTATATCGAGCCATGATTAGGAAAGTAGACAATAATCCAAGACAAATTGATGACAATGTATAAGCTCTGGAAATGGTGACATGAGAGTTGGATTTATTATCATGCTGGTAGGAATGGCCCATGTCCTAGTGAAAGAACACTAATCTAGGTGATGTGTTCCAAGATGAGGTTAACTAAGCATTTACAACTATGTGTCATTATTCCTAGAAGTTCACAAGCTACATTTGGGATCCACAAGAGAAACCAGTAAATGCAATTGCACAAGTTGAGTCTAAATAATTAACAAACTCAGTAAAAGGATGGAACAATTGAAAAAAAGTGGCATGTCCATTGCAAGAAAGTGGTGGTGTGACTGTGGAGAAGTAGTGATTTTTCTAGGAAGAAAGTGATGGCGTGACTGTGCAAAAGTAGTTGGATTTTTGAATACTTGGTTTATAGAACAAGGATGCTCAACCCTTTTCATGTTTGGATGGATTCTCCACAAATTGGACACAAGTATATATACTTGTAAAACTAATTGGTTACAGGGTTTTTGCTTGTATTTTATTGCATGATTTTTTCTACCTAAGCTTATAAAACAAGTGATTGTGCTTACAGATATTAAACAACAATTACTAGTATTTGAATTCGAAGCCACAGGTTCTATAAAACCTGAAGTGCAAAAAATGGATGATGTGCAGCCATGCCTTGGTAGGTGGAGATATAAAGATGAACCTTACATCATGAATAGAAGTGGGACAACATGTTTGGGAGAAAAAAAGGAAAGAAAAGTAGTATAAAAGAAAAGATAAATAAGTTGAAAAGGAAAAGGAGCACAATAACGAATAGATAGAGAATAAGAATATCGCCCATCTAGAAGACAATCAATGAACATCAACAAAGGAGGATGCAGACCAAGCTGAGGTGACGAATTCAGTTGAATAGCAAGGAGGCTCTATTCCTGTTTGTAGTGCATGAATGTTTATATATTTAGTCAATGTCTATACACTACATTCTGGGAAATTATAGAAAAAAATGTTTGTTGTTTAGTTGTTGTTCATGTGTTCTTTCTTGGTCACATATTCTTTGTTGTTTCGCACATGTTTTTTGTTGCTCTAGAATGGAAGGAAAAAGGATTCACTCAAGGATCTTGAGTGAGCATAACTTACTTCTGTTAAAGCCCTATAGAGAGCAGGCAATTCGACTTACAAGCTCAATATTTAAAGTGAGCCCTTGCTAGCTACAAGGTTAACATGCAAATGAAAACACATGACAACACATGGCCACAAAAAGGACATGTGGCTACACATTAGGATTATATTGAATTTTACTCTTCACACCAAACATTTAATGCTACCCAATATTGTTAGATTAATCCTAGCATTACTTGATTATAAAACTATTTGTTAATATTATCATTTTTTCAACTAATCTTTTGTCACAATATTTTCTCGCAGGATTGGGAAGAGGCTAAATAAGCCTATATATAATTTTAATCCTTACACCAAACATTTAATGTTAACCAATAATGCTAGATTACTGCTAGCATAACTTGATTTTAACTTCATTATGAAAATATTTGTTGAGATTCTTGTTTCTTCGACTTAACTTTTGGCACAGTGTTTGCCTCAACATCGTGGGAAGAGGCCAAATAAGCCCTCAAAACTGTTCATTGGCTAACCAATACTGTGTCATCAATATTTATTCGGTTGAAAAAAAAGTATACTAAAACATTAAGCTTCAAACCTTAAGTTTAATGCTTTGATTTATGGACTAATACGTTTAGCTTCAAACCTTCAAACCCTAAGTTTAATGTTTAGATTTATGTGTAAGACTAATACAAAAGTGCAGAGGATTACTATAGTCCTTGCCTGCCTTATGATAAATACTAATAAAATAGTTTAAATATTAACTATTATTGGTATCAATTCACCACCATCAGTATTCACAACATATCATAAATAAAATATCATTTAAAAATAACAATGAAAGAAACATGTTTCAAGTAAAGATTCAAATCCATATTAAGAAATATTACTTAATGAATTTAAATTTTTATATTAAGTAAATAATAAATTTTATATACATATTTACAATAATTAAAATTAAAATATATTATTAAAAATAATTAATAAAATGAAGATGAAGATATTTTCTCATAAAAATATATATTATATAATATATTTTAATACTTTTTAAATAAATAGTAAAAATATTTCAAACACAGTAATGTTTGTTTGTTTTATTTTTAAGTTGGGAAAGAATAATTTAAGTTCAAAATATACATAATAGTGGTTATTGATTTGTTATTGGAAAAACTATATTAGTAATAAGATACAGGGTTTTGTTCAAAATTATTAATTTGATAACAATAAAGCCATGGTTAATCAAAAAATCCTTTGCATTATCTAAAAAAAATTGTTGGATAGTTTAATATTTTTTTTTTGGTTTAATCTTATGAAGTGTCGAGGGAATGGGATAGCAAATTGAAAAACCAAATTGCTTATAGTCACAGATTGAAATGTTCATGTCCATAATGATAATCACTGAGTGATATTGAGAGGGAAGACGAACTCTATGGCCCAAACCGGAGGGAAACTTCATTGAAGCAAACTACATGGAACTTGAATGTCCATAACCAATTTTATCCACTGCATGATCCGAGCTTGATGATGGTACGAGAGATATTTGCCTATTGGGAGAGGCATGTGAAGTTGACGATGACAGAGTTATAATAGCATGTAATCAAGGCAGGACATGCACCTTATTGTATAAGTAGAATATAATATGTAATGATTAAAATATATGTTTTTTTTAATCATAAATTTAAAATACCAATTATCATTAATTTATATATATTATATATATGTAATTTTTGTTTTAATATTAGAATATATATAATAATAATGAATAAAAATTAATTTATTATTTTCAAAATTTATTATATTTTATTATTATTCATTTTAATTATAAAAATAATTAATATTAAAAAAATGTAGTCATTTCAAAAATTTATTATGTATAATAAATTTATGAATGTTTTAATTTTATCGCTACTACCGAGTCGAATTTGGACCTCTCAATAACAAAGGTGTTTTAAGTACATGGACTCAACCAAATGAGTTAACCCTTAGGCTAAATATTAGTCACAATAATTTTTAAAAATCACCTTATCATTCCTTTTTAAATAATATATATTTATATGGATGGTCGTGTCTATTTTGGAATAGAGCTTCAAGAATTTTAATTTAATTATGAATAATTATTAAGTGGATTGGAGGAAGTTAACCTCCATAGAATATTCTTAGTAGTATAGACAAACTGAAGGTTGAGATTTATCTACAAAGTAGTTGGAGAATTTTTACTCTTTTAATTAAATTGATTAATTAAAAAAAAAGTCATATGAACAAGTGTCATATGAAATGACATATGGCTCTTTTGGGCATGTGTTATTGATAAGGCATAATATTGTAACAATGTATATTTATAAATTAAGAATCTCATGATAAATTAGGCTTAAATATCCATGGACAAGAATCTAGTTCATATGTGTTTAACTTATATATTAATTTTTTTATAATACTAATAATAATAATAATATTGTGTTGTATGTGAGGTAGATGTTGTCATGTAACGTTAAATAAAAAAATTAAAAATATATGTCAACTAATTAATAAAAAATAAATAAAAATATTGAATATGTTGGCTCAATTAAATGTTTTTAACAAAAAAAACATAGAAAAAGATGGACAAAATTCAAGAAACAAAAAATAGTATAAAGTTGGTTGTTTAGCTACCTTGGATTGATGCTGAAATCTTAAAGTATGTTTGTTCTTCAGAAATCATTAAACTATATAATATGTATCCTATAATAATGAAATAAACTTATTTTTTAATAAATTCTTCTTGACCTCACATTAGGACAAAAAATTCATCTACCTTTTTTTTCAAGAGAAATAAAAAGGATATTTCCATTCATGTATGAAAATTTTACAATATGCATGGGTCTAATAACAACCACATCCCTTCGGGTGCCTACACAATATATATGATAGCATGATACTGGGAAGATACAACAAAGTGGATGTGAAACTCCTTCAACCTAAAGAAAATAACTACATCCCCTATGCCATTTTCTGTCATGACGATCAAAGTTGCAACGCAAAAAATAAACATAGTAACATGCATAGAAATGAAACAAAAACCAAGAAAGTTCAACTACAAAGAGGAAGTCAATCCTCAAAAAATGTGGAACAACAAACCAAAAAGGGATTTCCCCTCACATTTTCAGGTGACCATCCCTCATAATGGTGCCATTGGAAAAAACCTAGAAGTGAATCCTATCCAAAGATGCTTTGCAACCTTATTTAGATAATGAGTTTGCTTCAAAATTTCATTCTCTATAAAAGTGGGGGATAAATACTCTATGAAAGGTTGAAAATAAATATATATCCAATCGAGTGGAAAAGGGTAGAAGCTTGCAAAGAACAAAGTTGATTGGTCGAATCGATGCTCACCTGAAAGTCTCCAAATATATTGATCTCTTCTATTTCCAACCACTTGGTGCAATAGAGGATGCCCCAATAATCTAGCATCTCTTTCCTAGATTCACTTACCTATCCAATTTAGCAACGCCTCATTCCTTATGTGTAACAACCCAAAATTAAAATATACAACTAATTATGTCAATCTATGTGATGAGGAAACAACATACACTGATTCAACTATTTTATATAGTTTTTTTTTAAATGCAAGTAGAGATGACGTACCTATATTGATCATATTCCTTACTTAGTTAACCATAAGTAAACCATATGTAACAAACCATAATTAAATATAAAACTAATTATATCAATTATGGAATAATAATCATCACACAAATTATTCAACTAATTAGCATAGAAATTTCAAAAACCATGAGTAGAATTGACATCCCTTTAGTGACAATATTCCTTACTTGTGATTTCAGAGTGAACGTTATTTTAATCTTGCTAACCGCAAAAAAATTGGGGACAAATCTCAACCCAATTGTACACTCAGCTTCACATAATATTTCTACAGTTGGTCACCCCTGAGCCCTCAATAAACATACCACTGCAGAGAATCCTTTGTCTCACAACACTTTTCTTTTAAGAGAATAGATAAATCCATGAATGAATCTCATCCTCCTCATCATGCATTAAATAGACCAAAAAGTTCCAAAAATGAATAAAGATTTGCATGCACACATTCCATGTGTCAATATGCCAACTTTTATTTCTTTATTTTAAGTTTTACTTAATTTAATATTTCTTTTAATTCAACTCTTTCTTATTTTATTCCTTTACTTTTGTTAACTTTGTTTATTCTTAACTTTTTATAGATTTACTATATAATAAACCGAGTTATTATTTATTAATTTCCTATTAATTATTTATTAATATTATTATATTTTCTTTATGGTTTATTTATATCACTATTATTATATTTTCTTTATTTAATTATTTATTACTATATTAATTTATAATATATTATTTATTATAATTTAAGGGGAATTACATATTCCCCTCTTTAAATAACTTTGTCTCAAAGTTAAGTTGAATCATTTAACATTTTATTTTATTTAATTATTTATTACTTCATGTTTTCCCTACACCCTTTGATGAACTGGTATAACCAATAGGAATTGAAAGTTTCCACAACACTTGAGAAATCCCAAAGAATTTCTATATTTTTTCTTAACTTTTGGAACTAGGCATAAAGCCTCATCATCTGTATCATAGCCCAAGGCTCGCACCTAAATCAAACCTCATATGCCCCAAGGAAGGCACCCGAAACAATACTCCATGTAGTCGTACTCTAGGCATCTCAAAAGGTTGGCACAGTCCCTCCACTCTCTCTAAGGTGCACAACCCCATGCATTGAAATCCTTACATGCCCACCAAACTTCAACATCCCAATGCATTATCAGACACTTGGCCTATAATATCAGGTACCTCACATCCTCAATATGGTGCCATAGCCGCTCAAAAGATCTCCACCAAGAGCTATACAAGACAAACTAACCACTGGCATATGTAGTGTTGATTGAGTATGTCCCCAACGCATATGGTGTTACATATTCTCCCTCGTATGTATGGACTCCCACGAGATCATCAAATAAGCCGACCCTCTCGGCCCATTTGTGGAGTTCCTGTCCGTCACCACAACTCAACATACAACCAATGCATTACTTATAATCATAGTATCATAGAAAATAATCCACATGCCAACTCTTGCATTTCATTATGAAAACATAACATTATTGTTAATCACCACATTCTAAAACATTTCATTATGAAAACATAACATTATTGTTAATCACCACATTTTAAAACCGTCCTCCACCGCTATGCGAATGAGATGGTTCGATGATGATTCGAATGAGCCTTGCGCTCACACCTTTATACGCTTTCTGCCCAATTGTGAGGGGTGTCGGTTTTGAAAGCCGACCCCCACAAATTATAACATAACGCCCCTCTTTCCTCAAAGCCGACATCCATATTAGTTTGATGAACGCCCTCACCCATGTCAGCTCGGCCGTTCATCGTTTAACTCCCCATCGCATATAAACTCCTCCATAACTCGCGTGCCTACATGCGATGGCGGCTCCATACTTAGTCATTTTCGTGAGGAGGTGGGGCACGCCCTCGGGCAAAGCCGCAGGCTGCTACAACATGGGACAGACACGGATGCTATGAGAGACTGAATGCAGATACTTTTTTTTAAGGAATGAAAAAGGAAAAAGACTTTGTCTACTCTCTGGATACATGAAAATCACCAAATGTTGCTCTACCCCCGAAGAAAAAAAGACAACTCCGGCTCTGCATTATTACCAATATAGTGAATTCTATCACTGTCTACCTTTGGCGAAACCGCCCCATCATTAGTTTTTCGCCCCATCATAGTTCATTAGGGACCACTGCTGATTAGAACGCTATTTTCATAACTCCTATATCTTACAGGCTGCCACAAGTGAAGCACAATCGATTGGGTTTAATACCCCAATTTGACCACTATTAGTATTGTGCATAATGAGGAATCAAATTGAATTAATTAGATTCATGTAAACTTTAGAATATATTTGTTGTGAGATGTAGTTTAGTTAAAGTTATGTTTTAGGGTCTTTTTTCTAAGAACTATTAGTAGGCGGGTTAATTTTCTATACTTTTGCTAAAAAATATTGGTTAATTTCCATTTTTTTCTAAAACTGAATTTCCCAAATTTTATAGTATGAAATTATTTTACCCTATAAATCCCCAAAAATTTATATGGACACTATATAAAATTATTAGAATTTTAAAATTTTTACAAAAATATGTCCAAAATTTTTGGAGATTGTATATTATGGACTAGGAGAATTCACCAAAAATTCTAAATTTTGAAATAAATTTCCATCTTTCAAATTTCCCATATGCAATGAGTTTTTTCCTTTCATGGTCCATGTGTTTCTATATTTTGTTTATGAGATAAATTTCGATCCTTCAAATTTTCCTGATGGAATAATTTTTTTTTCTTTCATGGTCCATGTGTGTTTCTATGTTTTGTTTATGTAATGCATGTTGTTACGTATAACTGAATTCGATTCTCTTTGAGAACATCAATCCCTTTGGCTCTCAGCTTTTCCATTGATTTCTCTACGTTTTCTTGTAGAGATGACAAAGAAGCACCTTCGAGGCCAAGGGGCTCTGCAATGGCGAACCCTATGCCCTGTGTTGTAGCGTTCACCACTGCTACCTTCCCTTTGAACTTCTTACCGTGCCTTCCCCTGGCTCTCCACGATGTTGCGATTCAAACTCTCGGTAATACTCTCCTCCGTTGGCACCAAATTTTTGTACTTATTCGGATTCAACTTCAGTGCCCATGCCAACTTCAGTGCTCGTGAGAAGGATTAATATTTCAATAAGGCCCTACTCATTAACTATGAATCAAAATTTCTCCATTTTCGTAATACCTAAACATCACTATCACATAATCACTTTTGTGATCATGTTTGTACCATCAAAGTGGGAATTGAATGGACTGTATTTATTTATTTTTCAATCTAATGATAAATAATGGAATGGTTTTAATCTGTATAAATTCAATCGTGACCTGCGGAGATTTTTCCCACAATCTTGTCAGACTTCACATTATATATTTTCTCCTGACAATATTATTGATAATTTTTTAAAAAGTAATGTAATATGGTTGTTATTATATATAATTATAACTCTAAAAATGAACTTCAGCTTTGGAAGATTTTCTGTAATCGATATTAATTTGGGTAATTTTAAAAAAGGTTAATGTAATACGGTGTTATTATATATTAAATTTCATTAATTTTTAAAAATGATATGATGGTTGTTATAATTTAATAAATATTTTGCAATAGTAAATAAAATAAAATAAAAAATAAAAAAACAAAATATGACGTTTGTGGAGTAGAAAGTTTAATTAAAAACTCCCAAATCCTACCAATGTAGCCCTCCATCCAAACAACCAAGTTAGAGAAAATGCAATTTTGGATACCTTATTCCTACAAAATTTTATCGGGAAATATGCTTATAATTGTAAGTAGAGCTTAATTATTATGTTAACTAAATAAATTATAGAAAAGTAATCAAATTTTGTTGCAGTTAGCGAGATTCAAATAATGTTTATTTTGAAATTACAAGTAAGAAATATTGTCACTATACAGAAGTCATCTCTACTCGTGTTTTTTGAAATTTATGTGATATTCAGTTGAATAACTTGTGTGATGATTACTAATTCCATAATTGATATAATTAGTTGTATATTTAGTTGTGGGTTGCCACTTAGAATTTTTGAAAATTATGAATAGAAATGACTTACCTGTATCGACAATATTCCTTACTTGTGATTTCGAAGTTGAACATTATTTGAATCCTACTAACCACAACAAACATTTTTGGGAATGCCTCTCCACCCAACCGTAGGGTCAGTTGAACATAATCTTTGTATCGTTGGTAACCCCCGAGTCCTCAATCAACATACCACTGCCAAGGAATCCTTTGTCTTACAACACTTTTCTCCCATGAAAATGAATGAAGATGGATGAATCTCATCCTCCTCATCATGCATTACAAAAACCAGAAAATGGAAAGGGGTCCGCATGGACACATTCCATGTGTCAACATGCAACTTTTATTTCTTTATTGTAAGTTTTATTTAATTTAATGTTTCTCTTAATTTGACTCTTTCTTATTTTATTCATTTTTACTTTTTTGTTAACTTTACTTATTTTTAC